>CM067308.1:37816326-37881326 GCA_034231615.1 Meghimatium bilineatum | reverse complement strand
GTCTAGCCAATGTTTAGGTTCAATGTACAGTCATTTGTTTCCGAACGGGTTGCATGATTAACTGCCTGCGACAAAACATAAGCATGGTATTCTGGTCGTCACAGATGCACTCTACACCTCTCCGCCTACATCTCTACTATACACCTATACCACTCCGCGACTTTCTGATGCCGTCGTGAATTCGATGGACAAGTCATATAGTCATTATGTCAGATCACTCTCTACCAAAAATACTCTTTTAGGATGAGATAAAAACAATGCATGTGCTTTCAATGTGCACAAGAAAACCTTTACATGGATTCGTTAAAGATATCACTGAAAGCATTTCACATAAACCATGACACATGGGTAGACACAAAAGGCGTTACAAGGACTCGTTAAAGATCTCACCGAACGGCTTTCACATAAACCATGACACATGGGAAGATGATGCACAAAACAGAGCTACTTGGTTCTCTGAAATAGAAAACAGACCCAGCATTATGGATGGGAATAAGGAGAAAATCAACAGCTCAACAGCGCAGACTATCTAGATAGTTATGGGCAGATCAAACATTATCGAAAGTGATTATCTCATGCGCAAACTGTGGAAGAACCCTTAGGGCCATAATAGGGTGTATCAGCCATTTATGAACCCATAAAGAAGATAATACGTATAGATGTATTTCATAAAGGATTCATTAGGGATTACAAATAGCCGCCATCACTTGTGATGGACCAACAACATCTCCCGTAACACATTGTTCATAACCAATCAATATTGATAAAAATACGCAAATATTACCAATACGATGTACACAAAATGTAAAACAGAGCGAATCTCACCTTTAAAACTAACTACCCACCAAATCGGATGTAATGGGCCATTGGCGCAAATTAAAGGACAACACCACATCTCCATTTTGTGCTACATCCTGCTTGAATTGTCTAGGATCATTGACTAGCTACAAGAGGAAACAAAGAGAAAACTAAAGCTACAAAAATAATCTAACCCGATCTCGGATTAAAAAAACGATTGATATTTTTCCTATGTGAAACCAAGAGTTGGAACAGTTTTGTGGAACTGTACTTCTTTCCCACATTCAGACGATCAACCTTAGATTACCTCTACTATGTGCGCGGAAGAATGTATGCACATCTTTATTCAATTGTTTGGCCGGAAAAGAGAGGCGTTCAGAGTCTCCACGACGAAGACAACCTTCTGGAAAGAATATGTCACTTGATATATATGTGCGCGTAAACACGTACATACCGGATATCGTGATTTGCCTGGCTATTGCTCTAAAGAGACAACCCATATACAAATATTAATGCGAATTAAATTTTCTTATACAAATAATGACCAAGAATATCACAACGAAAGTACAGTGTGGGTCAGTTCATCGAATATGATACAATATGTGCCCTCGTGATAGTACCAGATGTATTTGTCCTGGTCAGGTGTGCCAATGATGATTGTTCTACTTCGGGATTAACGTGTTAGTTTTTCAGAATGTAGCAACATTCTCTGGCACAATAAGTTTAGGCACAAACTCTGATGACAACAAGCGTTGCTAAAAAAAACAGAGTAGGGAAATTAATCATCATTAACATCACTTTTTGAGTACAGTATAGAGAGACATTGCACAAGAGCTGATGGTTACAATAATAACGGTAGAAAATAAGAATATGTACAAAACGTTCCATGACTATCAAACTCGTATAACAAAATTAGGCATACATACAAAATATCATCTTAATCCATTGACCATTGACAATATTTTAGTCGTGAATTCATAGAATATTATGTGGGCAACAGTGGTCATCATTGATAAAACCAAATGGCTGCAGACTTTTGTGTGTTTGAAACTCTGCGTAGGAAATGATGAACCATATATAGTTTCTCTGAGTAGGGGGCTTGTTCACAAGGATTGACAACAGTCTGATTCACAAGGATTGTCCACAGTTGACATTAATATGCTTCTGGATATAACATAAAGTGCTGGAGATATTCCTATTGCATATATTTTTGAGTTTTGTTCTATATAGGTATGACAGAAAGTTCTGGAGATATCCCTATTGCATATATTTTAGAGTTGTGTTCTATTATGAGTATGACAGAAAGCAAGCGAGATATCATATGAAACAAGTGCTTCGAAATCCAGAAGATCCAATTAAGCAACAACAAGTCCATGCAATGTGTTCCTAAGAGATGTGGACCCCCTTTACCATAACCTATTTGTTCATTGGTAATACAACATTTGACGTCGTGAACGTTTCGGTAAGAATGCGATAAAGAAATCTAACAACCTCCTTCAGTTTTTAATGGTAAAACCTCTGGTATAACCAAACGTAGTTAACATCTTCGGTTTAAAGTGGTGTTCCTTACTATAAGAGGCACCTTTCACTTAACCGATGCACAAATGTACATGATTTCAGCAACACGGCAAACGAATTTTCCTGGAACTATTTAAGAAATATTGCATATCACATACAATATCAGTAATATTTGTCGAACTAAATTGATATTAAAAAGTGCGTGGGCCTAAAACGAACTAAAGATTTCTTACTTGTTCAAATTGATAGTGATTCCCAGTTGCGACAGCATATAATCCACAGGTTTGCCTAGATAAGCATATTTTATAAAGGCAAACACAAGGTTAAAAACTACGGTCTTCAACTTATCTCTTTCATACTTGTAATAACTTTGAAGTGTAGAAAACACACCTTGCCCCACGCATGCAGGAAATCAACGGAAGTCTACAGGATACAAGAGAACATTCACGGAAGTTTAAAACTTATTGTTTTACATACAGATCTAAACTAATGACGTACATTTATTTCATTTCCTGGCGTCCACTCGTTTCTTGGTTGTCAGTCGTTTCTTGACGTTCATTCGTTTCTTGACGTTCATTCGTATCTTCATACGTTGACTCACCCTACTACAGTACTGGACATTCTTATTTAGTCTATGGACCAAATGTACAATTACCAAATATATTTTTAATACAATATATGCGCAAATTGGTTCTCCTTACTTCTCTAAGTATTTTCTCTGCACCCATCCCCATCTCTCCCTTCCCCTCTCTCTCACACTCTCTCTCTCTCTCTCTCTATATATATATATATATATATATATATATATATATATATATATATATATATATTATCTGCAGATTTTATCTATTCTCAATTTACACATATATTTTTTATTCGGAACTAACATCTGGACGCTCGTGACATTCTGAATTTGCCAGATTACCCAAAATCTAAGAGTGTATACCCATACGTTCAAGGTTCCAGGAATATCTCCATCAATTACGTCAACATATGGGTCGTGGTGAGGGGAGTGAACAATTTTGACAATTATAGACAATTGTGGATGGGTTTTAAAATTATAGACAAGTGTGGAAAGTGTTTGACAATTATTGACAATAGTGGAGGGTTGAACAATTATAGACAAGTGTGGATGGGTTTGACAATAGTTGCTGTCAACAAAACTATTTTATATACAATTTATATTGTTTGAATTTAAAAATATTTCTGAACGGATGTGTGTGTGTGAACGGATTCTCCATTTCTGGAGAATGGAGACTGATGTGTATCAGTAGAATGGAGACTAATGTGTATCTGAGAATGATGTGTATCTGGAGAATGGAGACTGATGTGTATCTGAGACTTATGTGTATCTGAGACTTATGTGTATCTGAGAATGATGTGTATCTGGAAATGATGTGTATCTGAGACTGATGTGTATCTGAGAATGATGTGTATCTGGAGACTGATGTGTATCTGGAAATGATGTGTATCTGAGAATGATGTGTATCTGAGAATGATGTGTATCTGGAAACTGATGTTTATCTGGAAATGATGTGTATCTGAGAATGATGTAGAGAAGAATGTGCTAGAAAATGAGAAGTTGTTACAAGGGAATTGCTAGCGATGTTTGTTTACAATCAACTGTTACAGTTACGTAGAAAGAAATCTCTTAGTATATCATGTGTCTAGATATCCAACAGTGAAAACTTGGGGGACAACGATAATTAAATTTCACTAATCACTGGTGCAAACACTTGATGATGAAAAATACTAACGTATCTATCAAAAGGCTTTTGTTATGTGAACGTGAACAGTGTCGTTCTCAACTATTTGTACATTATGTTGTGTTATTGGTAAAGCACTTTTGATCGAGCCGTCGATATATGTCGGTTCATATCATTTCTGTTTCCAATGTTTAGAACATTTTCATTATCGTTTCTCCAAGTTTAGTCTACCGGATGACATTTTTGCTGCAAATATTACCTGTAATCGATTATCTAGAGATACGATGTTTAATAGTTAATCACATCGTAATAAATGATCGAATACAACGTACACATTTCACTTTTCATTTGCATCAACGAATACAAAGGAACTCAGATTGTAGCTTTTATTAAAACTTAGACCGACAATGTAACTAGCAAAGAAGCGTTATATTGACTGATATTAACAAGGTAAATAGAAACATTTGCAATATTTGTTAACATATAGTATATAAACAAAATGAACAAACGTGTAATCTTTGTTGTACATTTATAATCTTAAACTACAAAATACAATTTAATGCATTTACAAATGCAAAGTGAATACGAATAAAAGTCGTTTCATTCATTTACAAATAAATTCAACAGGAATAAAAGTTATTTTATGCATTTACAAATACAGTAAAAAGGAAGACAATTGTACAACAGTTTTAAAAGAGCTAAAATTGCATTAATAAAGTATGAGCAAGGGAAATAATACAAATATACACTACATTAAAGGTTTTTCAACACAAATGTAAAGACTACTTTATTATATAACTAAACAATATGCGTTATGACAGAAGAAGTTTAATATGGGTTACACACAATTGTGAACAGCTACGTGGGAAAAATATTTTGAGCATTAAATGGTCAGATATGTTACGGAAACAGTAAAGGTGTATGAGAACTATTTAGAACAATGCTGGATTATGTTTGTTAACAAATTATGTCTACGGAATAAAAGTGGATTTGGTATACGCGGAGAATGAAAGAAAACTGTTTCGCTTTGACAAGTCCGCAAAGTAAGAAAAAGATACGTAGAGGGCATAGAACAGACTAGAGTAGAGAGATAATATAAAAGATATCTATGATATTGGCACAAAATGATAACATCTAAAAATCTAGAAACATCATCATCAAGTACCGTGCCGAATGGTGTTGGCGGTCATATTTCTCCATTTACATCAATCTCTCATGTATATCATCATCTCTGTTGGTGTCGTCAATCGAAGCCATTTAGTCAAACTGTCGAATATCTTTTCTCTGGGTCCTCCCCTTGATCTTTTCCCTTCTATCTTTCCTGTTGTCACTATATTCTCAATGCCTCCTCTTCTCATTATGTGCCCAATAAATGTTGTCTGTCTCTTTCTTATATTATCAATAATACATCTTTTCACATCCATCATTCTAAGACATTCTTCATTAGTAATCTTTGCTGTCCAAGGAATGCGTAACATTCTTTGAATAAACCACATTTCTGGCGCCTCCAATGATTTTTGTGATGTCTTATTTATTGTCCATGCTTCACTTCCATAGAGAAGCAACTGGTTCAATGTAGCATTTGAGGACACGTTTTCTAGTATCTATCGATATGGAATTGTTACACAGGATATTTTTCATTTTATGGAATGCTGTTTTTGCTTGTCCTATTCTGCTTATAATTTCGGTCATTCATTTACCATCTGAAGTTATTAATGTTCCTAAATATTGGAAACTATTCACCTGTTTTAAAAAAACATCATAGGCGAGTGAATTCATTTGCCGTCCACGCTGTCATGAAAGACAGCTGTTTGAATGATTTACAGGTAAAAGAAATAAACAATAAACATAATTGGTAATATTACTGAATAGCTAATAAATAAACAGTAAACATAATTGGAAATATTAATTTTGGAAAAACATGGAAAGAGAACAAAATTAATCACATAACGATGATGATGATTACAATGATAATGGCAATGATGCACCTGGTGATGACGATGATGTTTATTATTATTATTATGAGGATGAGAATGAATATGAGGATGATGATTATGAAGAATTATGTGAAACTCCAAAGTGGTAGGAGCATTACTGTTGTTCCATGCCGCCATATGTTTTTCTTTTCCATCTCAGGATGATATTTCTGTTGTAATTCTTGTTTGTTGAAGAGAGTTTCCAGATTTTTTTGTAAGACCTAAACATTTTGTTTTACTCAATGTGGTTTTGAGTGTAAGGCTACAAGTTGTGAAGTCTTATACATTTTTTTGGGTACAATCTCTCTCTCTCTCTCTCTCTCTCTCTCTCTCTCACACAATTTCGAGATCCGTGGCAGTTATATGGACTGGTTGTCTTTTAGCATGGCTGGGTCTTCAACAGATTTCATCACAACAGATGGTCATATGGTGTGTATTCCACACTCTATCTAATTGGTTGCCTTTTGCGATTCCTTAATAATAAATCGAGTTACTACTATTTTTTTTCTGTGTCCCTTGGTAACACATATATGATAAGCATAGCAAACATTGTTAACACATTTATCTGGAAGGCAACATTGTAACATTATATGGAAATTTACAAAAGTTTAAAATGCCAAAAAAATACTGCAACAATTTACAAAATATAAATTGTTAGCGTATTATATTCATGTCGTAGTCATCAACCCAGCATTTTTGGCTGTAGTGTTTTTCTAGGCAATATAAATATGTCCAGTAGTTTGCCATTGCTTTCTGAAGTGTTCGGATGTACAATTGCATGTGGTGGGGATCGAACTCGGTACTTTGGCCGTCACAGACGGGTTTTGTACCACCTCGCCACAGAGCTGGACATTACAAAATATGAAGACAGTAAATGTAAGTATTGGTTCACTACCTTATTTGTACACAATTTCCTAGAGAAACAATTCTGATGAAGTACAGAAAATGTATAGTTTTTATATGTTGCATTGGTGTACTTATGTAACTTAACAGCTGACATGTCTCAACACGAACACATCTGCTTCTGTAACAGCTATAGCCGAGCAAATCAGTAAGGGCATCTAATTAGTTGTATAGTCTTATTTATCTAATTAAGGGCCATGTTTTGTATATTTTGTAAAAGTCTGGAGTTTTTTAACAAAGCAAAAGATTAACATTGATCAGTTAACAGAAAGTAGTTGCACAGAAAATATTGTTTAATCTTGTGATGTCGTTGAGAATGTTCTGAAGACTGTGAATAATCTCGTGATGGTGATGCGAATGGTCTGAAGACTGTGAGATTGCTGTGAACGAATTGAAGAGGGAAAATCATGCTGGTAATCAACAGTAAACGCTTTCAAAATTGAACCTATTTCTACCATTGGTTCACGTAGATAAGGTTAGGGTGTTCAAACCTTCCCCCTCCCTTCCCTTAGCGAATCTAACCTTTCGCACTACGAATTTAACCAAAAGGGCGACAAGAAACCCTTTTTAGCGATTTTTTAACCTTAGTGATCTTTTAGCCTTCACCATAGCCGTAGCGATTTTTAAAAAGGTCTTAATATTTCCTGCCAAACATTGATATTTACACACGAAAACTGGCGAATGTCCATTAAAAAAAAACATTTTTAGATAAAACTCCCCCCCCCCTTAAGTTACTCATATCTACGGCCCTGGACGACAGCAACTTTCATTTGGACCATTGAGAGAAAAAAAACTATTTATCACAGAAATGTTTCTATAGGAGCGTTATCTATGGAGATTATTAGTAATAACCTGTGGCCAGCGGTTTGTAGGCTCCAGACAAGAGGCAATGCAAAGGGGCAATACAGTAACCTCTCACTCAGGGGTGGAATATTCCTCAACTGCTTATAGCCATGCCTTGTGTTATTCGTTATCACGTCCAATGTGGCGTAACAATACCAGACTAACTGCTATATAATATCTCTGAAAAGCATCAAAGTCAGTGACAAAGAAACAAAAGCTGCCTGAAAAGATAGAATAATAAAGACACATATGTCCAATCCTGACCATACATGTCTCTAATGGAGCAGAGAATTATAAGCTGGAATTGGACTTTTCAGTCATCTCCACAAACAACAGTGAGGTGCGGCACAAGTCTGAAACTGTTATAAATATCTGCTGCGACTGACGGCAATTACTATTTTCATCATGTCCGTTCACAACTTTATGTATTGTGTAAAATCAATCATTCACAACTTTATGTATTGTGTAAAATCAATCATTCACAACTTTATGTATTGTGTAAAATCAATCATTCACAACTTTATGTATTGTGTAAAATCAATCATTCACAACTTTATGTATTGTGTAAAATCAATCATTCACAACTTTATGTATTGTGTAAAATCAATCATTCACAACTTTATGTATTGTGTAAAATCAATCATTCACAACTTTATGTATTGTGTAAAATCAATCATTCACAACTTTATGTATTGTGTAAAATCAATCATTCACAACTTTATGTATTGTGTAAAATCAATCATTCACAACTTTATGTATTGTGTAAAATCAATCATTCACAACTTTATGTATTGTGTAAAATCAATCATTCACAACTTTATGTATTGTGTAAAATCAATCATTCACAACTTTATGTATTGTGTAAAATCAATCATTCACAACTTTATGTATTGTGTAAAATCAATCATTCACAACTTTATGTATTGTGTAAAATCAATCATTCACAACTTTATGTATTGTATAAAATCAATCATTCACAACTTTATGTATTGTGTAAAATCAATCATTCACAACTTTATGTATTGTGTAAAATCAATCATTCACAACTTTATGTATTGTGTAAAATCAATCATTCACAACTTTATGTATTGTGTAAAATCAATCATTCACAACTTTATGTATTGTGTAAAATCAATCATTCACAACTTTATGTATTGTGTAAAATCAATCATTCACAACTTTATGTATTGTGTAAAATCAATCGTTCACAACTTTATGTATTGTGTAAAATCAATCATTCACAACTTTATGTATTGTGTAAAATCAATCATTCACAACTTTATGTATTGTGTAAAATCAATCATTCCCTATAGCGACGCTCTCCCTAGTCACAAAACAGACTACAGCATATTACCTCTTGGTCTACACCTACCCCTCTAGTTCTTCAACTTGCCTGTTGTCACGATGTATTCCATCTTGCCGCTTCTGATGATGTGTCCAAGACACTTTGACACACTTCTTCTGATGCGAGTGAGATCTTTCTTCGAGATAAACGTCTGTCAGGATATCTTCATTATGTATTTTATATGTCCATATTGCTCTCAGTTGTTGACAAACACCAAATCACTGTATATTGTACGATGCAATATCTTAGCTTATGAAGGAATAACAAAATATAACAACTCACTTAATGGGTTGTCTCAAACAATATTGATTGTCATGAGACACAACTGCTAAAACATTATAGACAAAGCAACATATTGTATAATATTTTAGAAAGAAAATTTTATGAGAACATACGCACATGTATCATCCAGCAAGGTAACAATGTGTCCGACACTGTATGTCACCCACGTATTTGATTACATACAGTAACCATAGTAAAATATATGAGAAAGTCTGTGCGACAAATGATGATCTTGAAAGTAAAATACATCTTATATATAGGTTTACATAAGTATGTACTGCCCTTGACATGCAAGCGTTAGAAGATAATGGAAAGAGCAGACCGATTTATCTCAGATGTCTCTACATAAGGAGTGTTGGCAATGTATAAAGAAGACTTGCTGATACTGCCTGATGAGTGTATGTTCGAGACGGAACCTGTGACAGATGACACTGCCTAAACTCATTAATGACCTACCTACTTACCCACCAACCCACCTCTAGGTAGTGCTTAGAAGAATTCGGTATCAAATGTGGTAATAGTAAAGTATTACCAATATCTCGGACACGTAAACACAAATCATGGCAGATGTGAAGCCAAGGTTAAAAGGAGAATGGGAAAGGCATAAAAGCACATAAGGAAAATATTGACATCTAAACAAATTATAAGGAAGCTAGAAATGCGAATTATAAAATGTTACATCTATTCTAAATTAATGTATGACCCAGGAACATCGTCAATAGACAAACAACTAGAAGATATAATTGACGCCTTTGGTATGTGTATATAGAATAATAGGGAGAACTTCATAGAAAGAGAAGAAAACAAAAAGGTTCTAACAACTGGTCAGTATTGACGGCTCGCCAAAAAAGTTGCTGTCGTCCAGGGCCGTAGATATGAGTAACTTAAGGGGGGGGGGGTAGTTTTATGAAGACATAATTATTAAAGGAAATAAAGATCAAATAAATAATGTATTTTGGAGATAATAAAACACATTGCTGAAAATCTTACTTGAGGTGCACGTCAAGATTGTAAAGTAAAAGGTAGACAGAAATACAAGTGGAAGAGAATCATCACGAGGTGGACAGGTTAGAGCCGAGTGCACCACGAAGGCATGAAACATGGAATATTGGACGTCTGTTGCAGCCAACTATTGTTGCGAAGGCGGCACTTAATGATGATGATTAGTAAAACTGGACGCCTAAAATTATAAAAGAAAAATGATAATGTTGAATCAGGGAGCTAGAGGAACAATCAGCATGCTTCAACATCTGCTGAAATAGACTAAGCACTAAGTATACGGTATACCGGAAGTGTATAATCTGTTCATAACTTATATACTCAACAGGTGTACGGGCTCAATGCAGTGCACTTGGGCTTCCTTATAGTACTCTTTCCCTCTTAGGAAAAGGCTCGCCACCTGATGATGACAACACCTAGAGCAGATTGTTTACACATTCGTTCTAGACCTCACGCAAAATCTCTTTTGTAGAAGCGCATTGTTTCTATTAAATTTACAGCAGGATGTAGTCCAGAGAAAGGAGATGTATTATGTCGCTATTTTATTTACTGTTATAACCAGACTTCGACGGTTCTCATAGCATGTAGTTCCATAGCTTTACGTGCCTTTTCTTTGCAAATACTGATTCTCATAGCATGTAGTTCCATAGCTTTAAGTGATGTTGCCTTAAAATTACAAACAATGCATTCGTACATAAAACGTCATGACCCAGTATTGAATCTTGGGCATATGTATACGAGACAAATAGCAACTACACCAAGGAGATCCATGTTCATCCTCAATGTTCTGATAATGTTTTATGTTTATTGTTCTATTCTGTACAGCTAACATAACGAATTAAGTACCTTGTTCTGCTAACATAACGAATTCAGTCCCCTGTGCATTGCTAATAATCGTTTTTCACATATCCAAATAAGAGGCGTGACTATTGAACGGAAAAGTGATAGCCAAAAGAATGTTGACTGGAGAATGAGATCAATTGAAGTGATAATATAAATGCTACTTTCACTACCAATGCTCCCCATAACATAAATAGCATTAGGCATAACACACACAAACAAAAATACGCAGACTGACAGTAAAGTTTTCTTCTCTTTTCCTTGATCGTCGAGTGCAGGTACACCTGGATTTTGAGATTGAACAAAGTACACTTGGTTTGCCACAAGTACATTTGGCTGCACCATTTGCTGTTGTGGGTAGTACTGTTGCGGTGGGTATTGCTGAGCTGGATACTGGCTTGGAGGGTATTGTTGAATAAGAGGATTAGTCTCAGGTCCCTCTAGTTTCGAATTCTTACTTTTGTCCAATTCGCAATTTGATGTCGCTGTTAGCATCTGTTGTGTTTCTGTTGCACCGTTCATAGGATACTGTTGGTTCGCGATACTTGTGTTGTGGGCAGCAATAGCAACATCTTGTGCAGTTCCGTGGTAAGCAATTATTTGACCAGTATACTGTGTAGGCAGAAATCTGATACAGGGGACTACAATACTTACAATTAGAGCCAGACAGACAGGTAGTACAACAGATACTCCAAACATAGTTAGGTATCTTCCACGAGTGAGATAAAGGCAAAAAGCATTAAAATCTGAGAGTCCTTTTACATTTGTACCTGCCATTGTGAGGATGGGAACGACCATCAAACCAAGAAACCATGGCACTGCGCTGAAGACAACAGACTTTACGATATTTATATAATTGTTGACGACTGGATTTTGTCGTTTATATCTATAAACAAGTTCTGCTGCTATTGTTATCATTCCTACACTATACACAAAGTGTATAAGAAATGTCATATATACATGCATAGTCTTCGAAGTAGCACACGATAAGCTTGAGGCTCCTTCATAGCATACTTTAGCCCATGCTACAAGTGGAAATAATGCCAGAATTATGTCTCCAACTGCCAAGGAGATTAGAATGAGACTTCGTGGCTTGTATAAAAATCCACCTTTTCGTACTATTTTGAAAATCAGAAGACCGTTGATTAGTACAATTAAGACAATGAAAATAATTGTCAGTACTTTATGTGCTAATAGATTTGCCTCCACGTCAAAGTCATCCATTGTATGCGATGATTTGTTGTTATATTTCTAACTGGATATAGAAGTGATTGTAAATCTTGATGATGCTACTAGACGTCACTGAATCTCTATTCAAGATTAGGTATCTGCAGATGTATCACCTGTTGGAAAAGTGAAACAAATTAACATGATTTGATTCTAACAATAGATTAAGAACATAGACAAACAGACGGATGCATAGATACATGAATAAACCAATGGACGGGTGGATATCGCAGATGTATAGACAGGGATGACAGACAGATATGTACTTATTAAAACGTTTGGTTTTAAATGGAATATAGATGGCTATTTTGACTACATTGCTGACCAGTAGAGATGTGATTACTAAACAGATTTCGAAGGAGTGCTGGCTTATGCATATATACCAAAACGAACAGAAATAGATTATAAATGTAACCAATATTTTCAATAAAACAAACTAGCACTGAGATACAAAATAGTTTATTTTATTCACTAATATTGCTGAGAGGTATACCTGTTTCTATTCACTAATATTGCTGAAATGTATAAGTATTTCTATTCACTAATATTGCTGAAATGTATAAGTATTTCTATTCATTTTGATATTTGCAGTGTGTTAATCAGATCCAATCTTCTCCCCCCCCCCCTCCTCAATATTCCAGTTTATCGGGATATTCCTGACACTGTAGCTTTATATCTTGTAATTGATCTACCTAATGTTCACTTCCAATAGTGCGGCGCCCAAACAGTAAGCCTAGTTGTAGGTACAACACTGGGGACATGTATGGGATTGATGTTCCAGTGATTCACTTTTGACAGTTTGGTAAACAAGCCCATAGATACGGGAGTTCAATTCCACCTCGTCCCAACCGTAAATATAACATGACATTTAGCACTATGAGAAAAGTAATGCTATGATATCTTCTATTTCCCCTATTAGGATGATATTCTGTTCAAATTTTTAAAAAGCTCAATTTTAGTTAATTTATAAGAAATGACTTTCTAACTAGTTTTTATATCTCTATGGCCTTGTAGGTAAGTAAACACGCAGGTCGAAAGGGCAATAATGCTTAACTGTTGTTTCGCATGAAACTGTCATATTTCGGCTGCTACTTTGTTATCTGATGAAGGTTTTAAAAGTCCATAACGTAGATTTCGACCTTCCATAGATCAGTCAGTTCCTCTTTTGCCAATTTTGGCAGATAGGGCGGATGTCATAGTTCTCCATGCCTGTCGGTCAGTTGTCAAGGATTGCAGGTCTTGTGCATTTATGCATGTTGATTTTAATTCATTCATAAATGTTCCTCTGAGAGTTGTTTTTGGTTTTCCCTAGATATTTACATTTAATTGTTTATTAGATGTTATTGTTGTATTTATGTGCAACATTACCCTCCTCTGTAGAAAATATTGTAATTGAAATATTGTCTTTGTTATTTTAACGTGTTTACTGTAAATTATCCGGCTCTGTAACAGACTTGAAGAGCCTATCTATGATGGCCAAGGTACAGGGTTCCAATCCTGCTGCAGGCAATTGTGCATTCGGACTTTTGAGAATTCTATAGCACATTACTGAACATATTTTCATTGCCTAGAATGTCTCCACCGTCAAATAATGCTGGGTTGATAACTACGCCCTGAATAGAATATGCTAACAACTTTTTTAAGTTAAGTTGCCTTTCGTTCATCGCATGGCTCGTTCTGAAACTCCTACTAGCCATGTGGATGTAGAAAATCTCTAACAATGTGGATGTAGAACATCTCTGGTCATATGGATGTAGAACATCTCTGCTCATGTGGATGTAGAACATCTGGATGTAGAACATCTGGATGTAGAACATCTGGATGTAGAACATCTCTAACAATGTGGATGTAGAACATCTCTAACAATGTGGATGTAGAACATCTCTGGTCATATGGATGTAGAACATATCTGGTCATGTGCATTTAGAACATCTCTGATCATGTGGATGTAGAACATCACTGGTCATCTGAATGTAGAACATCTCTGGTCATGTGGATGTAGAACATCTGGATGTAGAACATCTGGATGTAGAACATCTGGATGTAGAACATCCGAATGTATTACATCTGGATGTATAACACAGATCGGGATGCACTGTGTCATGTTTTTTTACTTGACTACGATGTCTTAACCTTTTGGTTTTTTCATATTTGACATATTTTTGGCCAGCAACGATTTGGAGTCACTTTTATCATTAAGATGGGAGGACAGGCAAGGTTCTCACACTTGGTATTGAGAATACTTACTGTCGAAACACATAATAATAATAATAATATAACCCATAACCCGTTAGCATTGTAGGTCTGCCACAATGAAACAATAGATGCAGAACAATCACCATGCATCTCAACCCTCTAGCATTCTCCACAAGTTTTGAAACTTCACACTCTGCCATATTCTTGATAGTATTCAACATATATAAATGGCGCAAATATTTTAGACCAGTACAATGGTGAAAGTAAAACAAAACCGTAACAAACAAAATTTACAAAGCAGGTTACACTATTTAAGAAATAAGATTTACACAGCAGTTACAATCCTTAACAAACAAGATTTATTTAGCAGGTTACAATACTTAAATAAGATGTGCACAGCACATTACAATACGTGACAAACACGATTTACTCAGGTTACAATACTTACTTAAGCACAAGCCTATTTCAAGCTTAAACACTATTGCCTTTATCTTAAACGATTCCTATACTATCATGTGCTAGCTAAGAGTATCGGTTTGATAATATAAATTACATTTGGCGGAATATGGACATAATAAATTATATTCATACGTACATCTCGCTATAAATAACATCCGTTTCCTTCTTTTTTTATAATTTTTTTGTTTGCTTTTAATGCTAAGGACTACAAAACTAACAACATTTACTGTGTAAAAAACGCTAGTATTTTGTTATCTTACATTTTCTTTAGAATGAGAATTAAGATACCAGATATCGTATCAGTTGACTGGATATTTTCTTCAACTGTTTTGTTAGTTATTGATTTGCGCTCAAGATTATTCATTATCCCGCTATTTTGCCAACATTTATGTTTTTTCTGTTCGTTCTTAAACTACAACCAGATTTCACTTATAGCAGGGCAGTGTTCCTGCAAGATTTCCAAGAGAAAGTTCAGAGAACGGAAGAGCGTTGTGTCGAAGTTGTATTTTATTTTTTGTGTCAATAGTCCGACACATCCGTTTTCAGCGTTGGTAATTAATACATTCGATTCTTTTACCACTTTCACTAAACATTGGGCGTTACAACCATATAGATGGTACATCCAGAGAACTGCATTATCGACCATTTAAACCACCCGTTAGTCACCACAATTAAAGCCAACTTCCGTCACGGATGCCTGACCCTGTCATTGTCTCATGTCTCTATCCACACAGACACCCACACAAAGATATATTATAATGATTTGTATCATCCAATTCCAATACGAATTATTCACCAAATCCATAAAGAATTTCTTGGTATTTTAGTCCCTTAAATTGTCGATTCTTTCAGGAGTAACTTCCGATTATTATGATTCTGAGGAAAACACATACATTTAACTCGCCATCTTCAGGAATGTCCATGTCCCTAAAAGAGGCAGTTTGATGTCGCTCAAGACTGCGGAGAAATATAGATCCATAGAGAAGACAACGTTCTGCAAGTGGTTACAGAAGTGGTCGCTCAGTCTAAGACCAGTCTCACCGATATTCCCAGGGTTTTTCCTCCTCCTCTGATAGGGTTAAACTGGTTCTTACCTTCCATCCCCATAACTCAACTGTCCGTCGCATCCTGCTTAAACATTATTCCCTTCTCCAGTCTGATTCTGACACCAGTGACGATTTCCACAAATTACCTCTGGTGGCCTTTAGGCGCGACAAAAATCTGAAGGACATCTTGGTCCACAGCCACCTCAGGTCCTCTGCACCTGACCATTTTGGTACCGTGCGGTGCTCACGCGGTCGTTGTTTCACGTGTCCTTATGTGGTTCAGATGCGCTCCATCTCATTCCCCATGGCCAGTTTCTCCATCGATGAAGCCTTTACATGTGAATCCCGTAATGTTATTTACGTGATCATATGTAAACACTGTGGTAAGCAATATATCGGTGAGACTGTCCTTAGACTGAGCGACCGCTTCTGTAACCACCTGCATGCTATCACACAGAACACCCGCTCCGGTGGCCAATCACTTCAACGGCGTTTGCCACCGTGGTGTCCTTGACATTCAGGTCACTGCCATCAGATCCTGCACCACCGATGATAGATCTAGGTACGCCCTAGGAAATCGTCTCATTTTCGAGTTGGGTACCATCAAGCCATTTGGACTCAATTCCGACCACTCTTTCGCTTAGTTCTCGGTCGTATTGGTCTTTGTTACGTCATCGTTTTGTTCCTCTCGTTCCACCTGTATTATCGGCTTTGTGTACTTCCTGTTCGTATGCTTCCGGTATATATCTAACTACCACATTTCACTCGGATACGCATTCATTTCTACTTGTGGTTTTTTTATGTTTGTATGTTATGTCCGTATCTTGAAAAAGGCATATTGGTCCGAAACGTCGACTTTGTCCTGTGTATTGTCATTTGTAGATTGTATTCTGTGTTTTGTTTTGTTGTATGTACCATATTTACATCCGCTAGTGATAGTGTGTAGTGTTTTAGTCGTCATTCAGTATTACTTCATTACATGTCTTCCACATGAGTATTATTTTGCAATATAATATGTCACTTGATGATGATACCACCATTACTTCTGTCTTTCTTCTATTCAGACTAAACCCTTTGTTTTGACAAACGATTCTGATTTTCTGTAATTGTGTATTTTTCCGATATCAAAACCTATCATTAGCAAATTCATGAATGTTTATGTTATATTATTATTCTAACATTCTCCTTGTAAATATATGTGATCTGAACTACGACTTGTCATATATTTTTAATATGAATGCGCACTGCGGTTACCATTGTCAACTCTATCTATCTATCTATCTATCTATCTATCTATCTATCTATCTATCTATCTATCTATCTATCTATCTATCTATCTATCTATCTATCTATCTATCTATCTATCTATCTATCTATCTATCTATCTATCTATCTATCTATCTATCTATCTATCTATCTATCTATCTATCTATCTATCTATCTATCTATCTATCTATCTATCTATCTATCTATCTATCTATCTATCTATCTATCTATATATCATCTATCTATCTATATATCTATCTATCTAATCTATCTATCTATCTATCTATCTATCTATCTATCTATCTATCTATCTATCTATCTATCTATCTATCTATCTATCTATCTATCTATCTATCTATCTATCTATCTATCTATCTATCTATCTATCTATCTATCTATCTATCTATATATCTATCTATCTACATATGTACCTACCTATCTACCTATCTATCTACCTATATATATATCTACCAATATATATCTACCTATATATCTCTACCTGTCTGTCTATATATACCCCCATTCTGGCTGATTGTAGAACTGTCTTACATAAGGTAAGGAAAATGTTGGTCGATCATCATTTAAAAAAACAACAACCTGGTACTCTAGGATATTTGATGATCTTACGTTTGAGAAATCCATTTTTTCTAATATTGGGGGGGGGGGTGGGGTGGTTACGTCTTCATTTTTTCCTTGCTTCCTAGCATTAAATGATTAAGAGAGATTAGTTACGGAAGGCAAAGTTTTAGGAAAGACGGGAAGAGGCAGACAGAAACTACGATGGACGCATGACATCGATGACTTCCTGAACAGGACACTGGAAGCTGGGAAGCTTGAACAGAACCGTGTTAATTACAGAGTAGCTGAGAGAACAACGTTCTGTAAAGGCCACGACATATAGGATAAGATGATTGTCTTACTTTCTGAACAATCCGTTTATAAATTGCTAATTTTGAATGCACATATGTTAACTGCCTGGAGCTATAGAGCCGTGCTCACTTGTCATCAGCCACAGAGCCGGGCAGTTAGAATGTTTCTTGAAACGATCAATGAAACCATTGGTAAACTACTCATACTTACAGTTAAAATGAGGATACTAGTCTGTCACAAACTGTG
The DNA here is from genome assembly GCA_034231615.1 of Meghimatium bilineatum. NCBI lineage: Eukaryota > Metazoa > Mollusca > Gastropoda > Stylommatophora > Philomycidae > Meghimatium > Meghimatium bilineatum. Next base: position 37,862,806 of record CM067308.1, on the reverse strand, counting down.
GACAATCTTGAAACACCATCATTGTAGCAACGGTAGCACACCTGTATTGTGCCTTCAGGTAGAAGAAATGAAGGTCCAGGGCACGACAGCCTTTATAAATGACAGGTAAAATGTAACATTTTGGTCAAATCTGCGCAGAATGTTTGCGCAGTGTATATATGATTATACATACTAAACGTTGCTTGGCTGGGAATACGCCTTCCTATCTGGGATTTATTTGGGCCAAATAACTACAGCCAATATCAGTTTTTAATATTAAATTACACGTAAGATATCAGTGGCTAGAATTAAATATTTCAAAGCACAAAATGTTGATAGCATATTCTATTCAGTTCGTAGCGATATCCTTAGCATTTGTTTAGATGTATACATTGTCTAGCCAATAATTAGGTCCTGTGTGTAGTCATTTGTTACCGATCTGGTTGCACGATTAATTACCTGCGACAAAAACGGGAGGCAGGTATTCTGATCGTCCCAGATGCGGTCTTCACCTCTCCGCCTACATCTCTACTATACGTCTACATATCTCAACCTATACATCTCCGCGACATTATACTTATGTCATAAATTCCATATTCGATGGGCAGGTCATACAGTCATGCCAGAACGCTTTCTACTAAAAATACTCTTTTAGGATGAGATTTTTAAAAATGCATGTGCTTTCAATGTGCACACGAAAATCTTTACAAAGATTCGTTAAAGATCTCACTGAAAGCATTTCACATAAACCATGACACATGGGTAGATGATGCACAAAACAGAGCTACTTTTTCTCTGAAATAGAGAAAAATGTCCAACATTGTGCATGGGAATAAGGAGAAAATCAACAGCTCAACAAAGCAGACTAGCTAGAAATATATGGGCAGATCAAACACTATCGAAAGTGATTATCTCATGCACAAATTGTGGGATGACCCTTATGGCCATAATTGGGCTTATCAGCCAATTACGAACCCATAAAGAAGATAATACATCTAATTACATTTCCTAAAGTGTTCATTAGGGACAACAAACAGTCACCATCATTTGTGATAGACAAACAACATCTCCGGTCACACATTTTTCATAATCAATCAATATTGATAAGAATACGCAAATATTACTATGCTATGTACACAAAATGTTAAACAGAGCGCATCTCACCTTTAAAACTAACTACCCACCAAATCGGATGTAATGGGTCATTGGCGCAAATTAAACGACGACACACCACATCTCCATTTTGTGCTACATCCTGCTTGAATTGTCTAGGATCATTGACTAGCTACAAGAGGAACAGTACTGTGAACTGTACTTGTAAAAATTAAGACGATCAACCTTAGATTAACTCTACTATGCGCGCGTGAACACGTACACACCGGATATCGTGATTTGTCTGGCTATCGTTTTAAAGAGTGAACACAGATACATATATTAATGAGGATTGTCTTTTATTATACAAATAATGATCAAGAATACGACAACACAACAAAAGTACAGTGTGGGTCAATTCATGGAATATGATACAATATGTACCTGGGTGATAGTACCAGATGTACTTGTCCTGGTCAGGTGTGCCAATTATGTTTTTTTCTACTTCGGGATTAACATGTTAGTTTTTCAGAATTTAGCAGCATTCTGGAACAGGTACAAACTCTGATGACAACAAGGTTTGCAGATAAAAATAGAGTACGGAAATTCATCTTCTTTAACAACACTTTTTTAGTATACTCTAAAGAGATAGTGCACACACAAGCCGGAGGTTAAAACAATAACGGAAGAAACTAAAGATATGGACAAAACATTCCATGACTATCAAACTCGTATAACAAAATTAGGCATACATAAAATCCTCTTAATCCATTGACCCTTGACAATATTTTATCGTGCAGTCATGGAAGATTATGTGGGCAACAGTGGTCATTATTGATAAAACCAAATGGCTGCAGACTTTTGTGTGTTTGAAAATTTGCGTAGGAAATGATGAAACATATATAGTCTCTCTTAGTAGGGGGCTTGTTCACAAGGATTGGCCACAGTATTGTTCACAAGGATTGTCCACAGTTGACAGTCATATGCTTCTAGATATAACAGAAAGTTCTGGAGATATACCTATTGCATATATTTTAGAGTTTTATTCTATATAGGTATGACAGAATGTTCTGGAGATATACCTATTGCGTATATTTTAGAGTTTTGTTCTATATGAGTATTACAGAAAGTAAGGGAAATATCTCCATTGCACACATGAAACAAGTGCTTCGAAATCCCAGAGGATCTAATTAAGCAACAACAAGTACATGACATGTGTTCCTAAGAGATTCGTAACCCCTTTTCATAACCTATTCGTTTCATTGGTAATACAACATATGACGTCGTGAACGTTTCGGTAAGAATGCGATAAAGAAATATAAAAACCTCCTTTAGTTTTTAATGGTAAAACCTCTGGTATAGCCAAACTGAGTTTACATCTCCGGTTGAAAGCGGTGTTCCTTACTATAAGAGGTACCTGTCACTTAACAGATGCACAAATTGTACACGATTCCATGAACACGGCAAACGAATTTTCCTGGAACTATTTAAGAACAATTGCATATCACATACAATATCAGTAATATTTGTCGAACTATATTGATATTAAAAAGTGCGTGGGCCTAAAACGAACTAAAGATTTCTTACTTGTTCAAATTGATAGTGATTCCCAGTTGCGACACAATCTAATCTACTGGTTTGCCCTGACATGCATAATTTATAAAGGCAAACACAAGGTTAAAAACTACGGTCTTCAACTTTTCTCTTTCATACTTGTAATAACGTTGAAGTGTAGAAAACACACCTTGTCCCACGCATGCAGGAAATCAACGGAAGTCTACAGGATACAAGAGAACATTCACGGAAGTTTAAAACTTATTGTTTTACATACTAAACTAATGACGTACATTTATTTCATTTCCTGGCGTCCACTCGTTTCTTGGTTGTCAGTCGTTTCTTGACGTTCAGTCGTTTCTTGACGTTCATTCGTATCTTCATACGTTGACTCAGCCTACTACAGTACTGGACATTCCTATTTAATTTCTTGACCAAAAGTACAATTACAAATATATTTTTAATACAAAAAATTAACAAATTGGTTCTCTATACATCGTCAAGTATTTTCTCCGCCTCTCTCTCTCTCTCTCTCTCTCTCTCTCTCTCTATATATATATATATATATATATATATATATATATATATATATATATATATATATATATATATATATATATATATATATATATATAAAACCTGTAAATTTTCTCTATATTGAATTTACACATATTTGTTTTTATTCGGAACTAACATCTGGACACTCGTGGCATTCTGAGTTTGCCAGCACCGAATATCTAAGAGTGTATACCCACACGTTCAAGTTTCCAAGGGTCATCATCATCAACTGCCATGTTGAATGACGTTGGCGGTCATATTTCTACATGTACATCAATCTCTCATATATGTCATCATCTCTATTGGTGTCCTCAATAGAAGACATTTAGTCAAACTGTCTAATATTATTTCTTTGGGTCTTCTCCTTGATCTCTTCCCTTCTATCTTTCCTGCTGTCGCTTTACTCTCAATGCCACCTCTTCTCATTATGTGCCCAACATATATTGACTGTCTTTTTCATATGTTATCAATAATACATCTTTTCACATCCATCCTTCTAAGACAATCTTCATTAGTAATCTTTGCTGTCCAAGGAATGCATAACATTCTTCGAATAAACCACATTTCCGCTGCCTCCAATGATTTTTGTGATGTCTTATTTATTGTCCATGCTTCACTTCTATAGAGTAGCACTTGTTCAATGTAGATTTACTGATTTTACTGATTATCACGGTTTTTGTTTTTTGGATGTTCATATCCAGTTCGTATTCTTTACTTGTTGCATCGACTTGATCAATTAGTCTTTGTAGTTCATACTCACTTTCTGCAAAATAACCTAAATACACGAACCTGCTAAATAACCATATAACGAACCTGCTAAATAACCATATAACGAACCTGCTAAATAACCATATAACGAACCTGCTAAATAATCATATATCGAACCTGCTAAATAACCATATAACGAACCTGCTAAATAACCATATAACGAACCTGCTAAATAACCATATAACGATACTGCTAAATAACCATAATAATACTCACGTGGAAGACAGGTAATGAAGTCCTACTGAATGACGACTAAAACACTACACACTATCACTAACGGATGTAAATATGGTACATACAACAAAACAAAACACAGAATATAATCTACAAATGACAATACACAGGACAAAGTCGACGTTTCGGACCAATAGGCCTTTTTCAAGATACGGACATAACATACAAACATAAAAAAACCACAAGTAGAAATGAATGCGTATCCGAGTGAAATGTGGTAGTTAGATAGATACCGGAAGCATACGAACAGGAAGTACACAAAGACGATAATACAGGTGGAACGAGAGGAACAAAACGATGACGTAACAAAGACCAATACGACCGAGAACTAAGCGAAAGAGTGGTCGGAATTGAGTCCAAATGGCTTGATGGTACCCAAATCGAAAATGAGACGCTTTTCGAGGGCGTACCTAGATCTATCATCGGTGGTGCATGATCTGATGGCAGTGACCTGAATGTCAAGGACACCACGGTGGCCATCGCCGTTGAAGTGATTGGCCACAGGAGTGGGTGTTCTGTGATACATGCAAGTGGTTACAGAAGCGGTCGCTCAGTCTAAGTTACAGATACGAGATGAACATCTCTTAAGTGCTGTGGGAGTGACCATTTACCATGCGCCATAAGCTTCTCAAAAGGGCATCACGACAGATTTATCAAGATTCACCACCAATTTAGATATGCGCGTACGAAAGAATCAGTGCTTAGCAACTTGAGGAAGAAGGCATGGGAACACAAGTGGGTGAGACCTAAGATCCAACATTCTTGATATACGGTGTTTACAAATAAATTAGTTTTAACAAAAGACAATGCAACAAATTTCCTTTAGGTAAATTTTAATAAGAAAGTATGTTAAAGTAGTTATATATTTTTTTAAATACACTTAAGATGACAAAAAAAGAATAAAATAAAATGGTCAAATCAAACATCTAATGGCCAGTTACCTTTAAAATGCCAATATGTCAGGCTTGTCTGTTCCTGCCTTTAATCGGTAATGAATCAGCGTAAAGAAGAGTGACGTATAATTAATACTATTATTCGTCAATTTAAACTATACTTTTCCTATCTGACTTGTTCTTCGATAGCAACTATTAAAACTATGTCACACTATTTCTTTCATAAACTTGTTTTCTATTTCTTTTTTGATACGAATTGTGTGTCTTTATTTTATTCTGTTTTTTTTTTTGTAATGCAAACTTCAGAAGATTTGTGTTTGTTTGCATGTGCGTTGTTGATTCGGGAATTACAGCCTTTTATGAACAAGACATGCACGTCAAATTAGAATAGATGTCCATTTTGGATATATCAGAGTGTTCGAGATTTATATCTTGACCAAGTGATCTGGACATTGTTCTTGAGATGACTATTTGATCTGATATAATGATACAATATACATTCGTAAAAAATACATTTTTAGTGCGATTTGGTCGTAGTTTTGAAAAGAACATACGTCATGCGTTTTTGTGATATAATCTTAGTACTAAAATGACTTATTTGCTCATCGTTCTGGCTCCTACGCTATTTATTTAGCAAGTTTTCTAAGCTATACTAGGTAAAAATTGTTATCATATTATGGCTGTTATATACTCTCATATGTTCTAGTGTCACGGCATGTGTCTGTACGAGTTTTAGCTATCTTGCTGCTTTTTTGAGTGACAGATGGCCGATCCAGAGATTCGTGGTCTCATGCACTTTGACCTTGATTTCCTTGGTGTGTGAGATAATCTTTGATGGTTGTTTCCATTTTATAGTTTTCTGTTGACATTTTTTTTCCAGACAAATAATGAGATATAAACTTAGCCTCAATTTTATTGTAACTCTCCCATACATATAATCTGAAGTCAATAAATACAATCATTGACCTTTTGGCTATCGATAAATAATGTTAGCAAGGGGGGGGGAGATCTAACAAGAATTGCGAATTGTTGACAACGAGGGACGGAGGATGATCAAAGATGTACGCCAATGGTGTTGTTAAATACAGCACAAATTGTTTGTATTTGAAATATGTATGAAAAAATGTGAACAAAACATGTATTTGTTAGCTCTATTTTTTTAACAAAACATTTTGAGAGTTAACAAAAAATGTGGCATAATCCATCAGTGGACCCTACATTCTTGAAATTTTCTGACAAGGGAGAGGTGAGGAGGTAAAAAAAGTAAATAAATAATTAAATGGTGATAACATTTTTGAATTTCAGCCCTCCACCTCCTCCCCCGCCCCACGCCCCACCCCCACACACACACACATAATCTAGACAGGATTACGAAGAAAATGTACTAACAGTAGAAATAAACTAACAGAGCTGCACAACCAATTGTTCAAGAATGCAGTATATCTACCATCATTACTAGTCGTAGTCCGAGGAGTTAATGTTGATGTAGGTTCCTGACATGAATCTTTCAGGTACTGATCAATAGTTATCGTGGAATTATCGCATTTGCCATTCAATTTAATATTTCCATCATAGGAATTATACCACTTGGACAGTTCTTGTGAGATTGGACAAGAACAAATTAAGATATTAAAATATACGTATTTCAGTTTCGTCAGTGAGGTCAGTGCAAGAGGAAATTGCATCTTGATAGTTCCCTCTAATTGAAGGTTTCTGATAAAATAAAGAGAACTAAAAGCTGAATATGAGATATTCAGTATAGGATTGTTGCTTAAAACGAGTGTCCTTAAAGAAGAATTACTCTGATTGCGAACATCTTGGATCTGCGTTATTTGGTTATTGCTCAAATCTAGAAAGGTCAAAGTTTCAGGAAACATATCTAATGTAATCTCTGTGATCTGATTTGAGGAAAGATCTAAACCATTAAGTGACAGGTTTGCAATGGCTGCGGGTACAGAAAATATTCTATTCTCCCTTAAATGTAGTGTTATATTTTCGGTAGCAAGTGTCTTTAAGTTAACTGTGTCTGATATTTGGTTGTTGCTTAAATCAATGAAAGTTAAATTTGTAAATTTCAGCAAGTTAGGAAATATAGTTAGTCCAATTGATCTCAGCTTTAAAGTTTTAAGATTGCTTGCGAATGGATACAATGTCAACTCTTCAATGCCTGGTTTTCCATCCCGGTTAGTTACATTATTGCCACTGAGATCTAGGTAAAATAGTCTTGTCAATGTGGATAAAAGTTTTGGTATTTCATCAGACAATCCAGTGTTATGTAAATCAAGATAACCTAGCAAGGTGAACATGTTCAAGAGTTTGTTAGTATCCCGATAATCAAGGTACATGTTAGACAAAGTCAAAGATCTTAGATTTGTTAATTTGAAAAATGAAACTGGCAATTTCGTAAACTTCGCTCCATCTATATCCAACGTCTGTAATGTTGTCACCGAGTTCTCAAAAACATCATCAGAAATATTAGTCAGCGGATTTTTATGAAACATAATCCTGTATAGCCCAGAGGGCAAACTATTTTTGTTTGCAGTGACAATCCCTCCGTTCTGAAAATATAAAAACAAGAATTATTTGGATAGTGATATATACACACACACACACACACATACATACATACACACACACACACACACACACACATATATATATATATATATATATAATACTGTCAACATACGAAATGAATCGGAACGCAAATGATTGTAGTAACCATTACTTATCCAATTATCACACTTACTACGTACAGCAGTTAGTGTATCGTGGACAGATGATCAAAAAAAAAAAAAGGATATGAGAAACATACGTTGAATTTGAATAGAAATGACGAAAAGTACTTTTAATGACATGGAAACAAACTATATATCAGAAACAAACTGAATATTATAATTATAAAATGTTACATCTATTCTACTTTAATGTATTCCCAAAAGCATGTATAAAGAGCAAACAGCTACAAGATAGAATACATGTCTGTGAGATATGGTTATATTAAAAATTAGGAAGAACTATGTAAAGAGTACACAAAATAAAATGGTTCTGAAAACGCTGCCTATGAAAAAGAACTATTAAAGGAAATAAACATCGAACAAAATTCGCTGAATACGGATGTGTCGGGCCATTGGCGCAAATAAAACGGCACACACCGCAATTCCATTCTCTGGACTACATCCTGCTGGATATCTAGGATGGCCATGGTCCTGCTATAATAGAGATCCAGCAACGCGTTTGAGATTGTACGCTGAAGAAGAGGAAGAAACAAACAAAAAACATATTAAAAGACATGGTACCTCGCTGAAGAGCTTACTTGAGGGTAGAGTTGAGGGGATGCAAACAAGAGGTAAGCAGAGATACAAAATTGGAGGAAAACATCATGAGATGTACAGGTCACAGTCTTGCACTACCAAGGCAAGAGATAGTAGATACTGTAGTTCCGCTAAAGCCAAACATAGATGTGGAGACTGAACCTAATCATGATCACTAATCGATGATGTACTTTAAATTGACCATCGTGGTGCAGATTTGGGTAGAAATATATTTCCTTGTAGAAAGACTGTCCGATACTAAGAAATGATCAAAAACCTCTTTAAAAAAGTTGAGAGCTGATTTCCTTGTAAGCAGGTTTCACTTTAGATATTCCGTCCCAAAGTAGAACACTGACTGAAGAAAGTACCATTCATTACATATGACGCCGTAGATTCAAACGATAATACACATGAATCTCTGATAAAATACACATGTAAACAAGACGGCAGATAATACACATGAATCTCTGATAAAATACACATGTAAACAATACGTCAGATAATACACAGGAATCTCCGAAAAAATACACATGTAAACAAGAAGTCAGATAATACACATCTCTGATAAAATACACATGTAAACAAGACGTAATAGCTGGGTATGAAACTCACGTGCACTTAAATGAGTTATATTGCTGTACCCCTATGTCCAAACAAAGTGCATACAAAAAGCAGATGTTCTAGACCTGAAAATAACCATTCGCAGCTTCACTACAAACTAACATCACAATGTACGTACTTGCTCTCAAGAGGCTACACTCCACAACACAATCAAATAGAACAATATTGCAAGCCGAAAGTAAACAACAGGTCACGAAACAAAAGTTTCCCCAGGCACACACTATCAAGTGGTAAGTGGTTAGTTTTATTCATTAATAAAACACATTTTTCTATTTCATGTCACTGGCGTATATTGCCGGATGCGATGTTGGCCTGTATATATTTTTTTATAATGTGGTTGGCATCATGATTATCACCTTCTGTTTCCTCGGATGTTTCAGTACTGATGTCCTACTGTTATAATCACTTCCAATACTGATGTCCTACTGTTATAATCACTTCCAGTACTGATGTCCTACTGTTATAATCACTTCCAGTACTGATGTCCTACTGTTATAATCACTTCCAGTACTTATGTCCTACTGTTATAATCACTTCCAGTACTGATGTCCTACTGTTATAATCACTTCCAGTACTGATGTCCTACTGTTATAATCACTTCCAGTACTGATGTCCTACTGTTATAATCACTTCCAGTACTTATGTCCTACTGTTATAATCACTTCCAGTACTGATGTCCTACTGTTATAATCACTTCCAGAAAAAAACATGATTTCTCAAGAAATGTGTTTAGGAGATGAAAGGCCGATAACAGTTAAATTATTTCTTACTAGTGTTCTTAAAGTATGTTCCTGTTTTTTTTTTTTTTTTTTTTTTTTTTGCCACAATTTTTTAAGATGGATAAACAATTTGGGAGGGAGGGCAATTTAGACATAATTAAGCGGGATAGGGAAGTCCCTTAATTCTTAATAGTTGTTGACATGGGGATAGAGGTTAAAAAATTGTTGACACAATTTATGGACTTGTTCTGCACACCAGAAAACGGTTCCTAGAATTTCAACTTCTAATTGACTTATTACAGGGATGCACCACATGAAAGTGGTGTTTGATCTTGTCTATTACATAAACTGTAACTCACATGAAGTCATGCGCTCTACATACCTTTTTTACACGTTGTGTAAGACAAACTCTTTTTAACAAAGTAATCAATCACTATAAATCAGTGAGTCACCATGGTTCCAGTGCAACGAAAAATAGGTAATCACGAAGAGGATGAGCGCAAGATATCAAAGAACGCCTGAACATGACACAAAAGACTGACAGAAAATCTGATGGTGTTTTGAAACGGTGTGACGGCTGTTGCATCCTGTCCAGTATATGTTACATGATATTGATGACTCAGCTACATATGAACTACCTACGTCAAAGACGACCATATCAACAACAGCGACGTCATTTCCACTGTTCAGAGTTGGAATTGTGGTTATATTGTTACAGTAAATCTCAGTACTTTTACAGGAATATCCCTTGAGAAACAAATATGGATTTTAATCATTATAATAAAACGAGATTGCAGGCTTCAAGTATTTATTTTACATGACTATTATACAGCTTAAGAAAAGTCATTGCAGTACTATAGTAAACAATTGATGATTGCGATTTGCTCTCGTGCAAGGGAAATTAACAAGTTCAAATAAGGTCTTTGTAGACACGTGAAGACACGTGTTCTCTGAAGATTTCTTAGTCACTAATACAAACTCACACCTGTAATCCATTCCTCCATAGAAACCAAGTTAGAGCACTTTTATTTTTTCATAATTGATTTCTAATGTCCTTGTCGTGTGCCGTGTGCAGTAATTAACATTTCTATTCACATACTTCTATTTTGTGTGTTGTCAATCACTTCCAAAAGCGATCTTTTCCCAGGCCAGAATGTCGAAACATCCTGCGTGTCAGTCTTGACATTCCCATCAATCTTCTTGATCTTCAGCTTGCCAGCCGAACTTGCATTCCATCATGTATTTGAACCATTGCGATAAATATTTGTGAGCTATCATGTTTTGTCATGACCATTCATAGACTATCCCTACTTCAAGTGGTGTAACGAGGGGAGACGGAGGTGCGGACCTACCCGGGCTGCATCATCGGGAGGGCAAAAAATTATCAAAAACTAAATATCCAGTTACTAAAATAATAATTCCTTACTTAACAATGATAATTATGACAACAGAACCTTTCCCAATAATAGTCTTCAAAGGATAAAGCAATAAAATGGAACCGGAAAAGTGCAGGTGGTTGGTGTTTATGGTGTTATTTAAGTTTATATATAAAATACAATAGACAGCAGAGAAATGATTCTGTCAAACATCTTCCCTTCAATAGACAATAGAAGAATGATTCTGTCACACATCTTCCCTTCTATAGACAATAGAAGAATGATTCTGTCAAACATCTTCCCTCCATAGACAGTAGAGGAATGATTCTGTCAAACATCTTCCCTCCATAGACAGTAGAGGAATGATTCTGTCAAACATCTTCCCTTCAATAGACAATAGAAGAATGATTCTGTCACACATCTTCCCTTCTATAGACAATAGAAGAATGATTCTGTCAAACATCTTCCCTTATATAGACAATAGAAGAATGATTCTGTCACACATCTTCCCTTATATAGACAATAGAAGAATGATTCTGTCAAACATCTTCCCTCCATAGACAGTAGAGGAATGATTCTGTCAAACATCTTCCCTCCATAGACAGTAGAGGAATGATTCTGTCAAACATCTTCCCTCCATAGACAGTAGAGGAATGATTCTGTCAAACATCTTCCCTCCATAGACAGTAGAGGAATGATTCTGTCAAACATCTTCCCTCCATAGACAGTAGAGGAATGATTCTGTCAAACATCTTCCCTCCATAGACAATAGAAGCATGATTCTGTCACACATCTTCCCTTCTATAGACAATAGAAGAATGATTCTGTCAAACATCTTCCCTCCATAGACAGTAGAGGAATGATTCTGTCAAACATCTTCCCTCCATAGACAGTAGAGGAATGATTCTGTCAAACATCTTCCCTTCAATAGACAATAGACGAATGATTCTGTCACACATCTTCCCTTCTATAGACAATAGAAGAATGATTCTGTCAAACATCTTCCCTCCATAGACAGTAGAGGAATGATTCTGTCAAACATCTTCCCTCCATAGACAGTAGAGGAATGTTTCTGTCAAACATCTTCCCTGCGATAGACAGTAGAAGAATGATTCTGTCAAACATCTTCCCTCCATAGACAGTAGAGGAATGATTCTATCAAACATCTTCCCTCCATAGACAGTAGAGGAATGATTCTGTCAAGCATCTTCCTTCCATAGACAGTAGAGGAATAATTCTGTCAAGCATCTTCCCTCCATAGACAGTAGAGGAATAATTCTGTCAAACATCTTCCCTCCATAGACAGTAGAGTAATGATTCTGTCAAGCATCTTCCCTCCATAGACAGTAGAGGAATAATTCTGTCACACATCTTCCCTCCATAGACAGTAGAGGAATGATTCTGTCAAACATCTTCCCTCCATAGACAGTAGAGGAATGATTCTGTCAAACATCTTCCCTTTATAGACAGTAGAAGAATGATTCTGTCAAACATCTTCCCTTTATAGACAGTAGAAGAATGATTCTGTCAAACATCTTCCCTTTATAGACAGTAGAAGAATGATTCTGTCAAACATCTTCCCTCCATAGACAGTAGAGGAATGATTCTGTCAAACATCTTCCCTGCGATAGACAGTAGAGGAATGATTCTGTCAAACATCTTCCCTGCGATAGACAGTAGAAGAATGATTCTGTCAAACATCTTCCCTGCGATAGACAGTAGAAGAATGATTCTGTCAAACATCTTCCCTGCGATAGACAGTAGAAGAATGATTCTGTCAAACATCTTCCCTGCGATAGACAGTAGAAGAATGATTCTGTCAAACATCTTCCCTTTATAGACAGTAGAAGAATGATTCTGTCAAACATCTTCCCTTTATAGACAGTAGAAGAATGATTCTGTCAAACATCTTCCCTCCATAGACAGTAGAGGAATGATTCTGTCAAACATCTTCCCTGCGATAGACAGTAGAGGAATGATTCGATGTTTATTATATGATTAGTTATTCCTTTTGCTGTTTTCTTGGTGAATAAGTGTCGCATCCAACAATTTCTGTTGGAATATCATTTGAAGTTTTGCAATCATTATATAAAATCACCACACTTATATATGTTAGCTGATACGTAGACAACCCAAGCCAAGTGCTTCTCCATTGGAAAGTTGGTGAAATACATTTCTAGTTTCCTCAAAGAACTTTATGTCAATATAATAATAAAGAGCTTCATACTTATCACTGTAGAATTACACCACCAGATTGTATCTAATTCCCCTTTCCCGTTCAGTCTATATATATATATGCTAAACCCTTGTTACCTTTCAGCGTTAGGGGTACAAGAGTTTTCTGGAGATGGCCCTTGTGTGTGCTGAGTATATTGTGGAATTTGTCGCCTCTTTTATTCGGTAGTCCATCGTTCTCGTGGTCGGTTTCTAGGTCTGCCTTCACTGTATCTGTGTAGCATAGCTTGCTGTGGTATGCTGTCTGATGGTAGTCTGCTGATGCGTGCAAACCATTTGATCTTTTGTCTCTTAATATATTACAAGATTGTGGCAGTGCCAGTTCTTTGTCTAAGTGGCCCATTTAGTTGCTCTTCCAAAATATGGTGATCTTCTTCTTCAGCGTTCATTCTCAAACTCTGCTGAATCTCCTTTGTAGCAGATTCATGATCCTACTAGATTTCCAGCAGAATGTAGTCCAGAGAATGGAAATGCGCTGTGTTGCCGTTTTATTTGCGCCAATGGCCCGACACATCCGTCTTCAGCTGGAATATGGTAATAAAAAATCTACACAAATAAAATAGATAAGCTTTTTGAAGAAAAAAAAATATATATCCCCTCCTCTCTGTTAGCATTGTTGTTTCTACAGCCCCTCTCCTCCCCGTACCCAGTCCCATGTTCTGTTTTATGTTGATGAGATGAATCGGTTTTCTGTGTGAGTTCACGTTTATTATTGTGTTTTCATTATTTTCATTAGTCATTCTCAACTACTCCTCACATAACAGTTTTAGACAGTGAACCGAGTTTCATCAAATGTATCTATTCCTGTTCTTTGTTCGTTCTCAAACTCCTGCAGATTACCAGGATGCAATCAGAGAACGGAATGACTTGTGTCATGGATTACAGCTTACTTTTGATATTTATCTTTCGGCCTGACCCATCTGACTTCAGCATTGCTTTTGGGTAATTTTGACCCTCTTTGTGATGGGACAATCAGTTTCACTGCAGAAACCTTCTTAGCTGCCTCTAGCGACGTGAAGGTAACAGTATAACTATTCTTTGTTTTCCTTTTGTGTCAAAAACACAAGGGCGATCATGTGTTTCAAGAAGCAAGGTTATATTTTTAAACTCATGAATCTACTGGTCCGAAGACACCTCTAGTTTGACCTTAATAATCATTCCGGCACTATCAGCTGCAAATGCTACACCAGTTCCTATGTCACCCAAACCCGGTCTGTCACATTCCCTAAAGCCACCTTCACCATTGAGAAGAGCTTCACGTGTATGTCCCGCAACATCATCTATGCCATCATTTGCAAGCGTTGCGCCATGACATATATAGGTGAAACTGGGTGGATGTGCGCAGACCGATTCTGTGAACATATGTATAGCTTAAAATAACATTTGCACTGTCCAGTTGACGTCGACTTTAATGACCGGAGCCATCGGGGTGCCCAGGACATTCAGGTTACCGCCATTAATTCGTGCTTCTCTGACGACTGAACCCTTCTTGAGACTGAGAACCGCTACATTAAAAAATATAGCACTCTCAAACCATACGGCATCAATGAGCGTCTGTCCCATAGATGACTCTAGTTTTTACATAATATCTGTTTGTTTTGTGTCACACGTATGTAGTAATTTTTGTATATTCCTTGTCCGGTGTAGTTTCACCTCTGATTTAGTTACAACTCTTACAGTAAATCTGCAGTACACATGACCAGATTAACTTTTGTAATTCTCACTGTCCCTTTTCTGTTGTATGTTTAAATTTTGTTTTAGTTTTTGTCTTGATAAAGGCCTTCTGGTCGAAACGTCGATTTATATGTGTTATTATACATGTCTTTAGTGGTTACTCTAACACTTCATTACCCTCTTCATGGATTTACCTGTTGGATTTCAGTTTAGCTCAGTAAGTACATATTATATTTTTAAATACTGCCATTAGTAGTTCATGGTAACCTGCAAGTTTGTTTATATGTTTATGAATATATTTGCCTTATGCTCCAAATAACAGATTTTTAACATACTTCTAGAACACGATATTAAAATCTTGAATCCTTCTTCTCGTGTCTTTGTTTAGTGTCCATCATTTAAATCCGTACAAAAATAAAAGTTAACACTAGCGATTTTTATCCATCTAAAATGCTCTTTATTCTACTTGTATACGTTCTCAAGCTTTTCGATAGGTTATTTTGCTTCTGACGATAATGCTTCTGTTTCCGTGAATATTATGTTGTGAACACGTTGCACATTTCCGATATTAGATTCATAGTTAGCAGATTCATATATTCATAAGTGCGTAGTGTCGCCTCTTCATTTGCGCCAATGGTCAGACATATTCGAACTTCTGCGGAATGATAATGCAATTTCTAATGATAACATTTTACCTGATCGATTTCTTCAACATCTGTGATATTGCTATAGCAAGTACGTGATGAATATCTACAGTCGCAGCCCTGAAAAGAAACACAACAACAATGTTTTGTGATGTAGGTAAAGCAATAATAGTATTATAGATAAAGTAATAATAGATTTATAGATAAAGTAATAATAGATTTATAGATAATCACAGCTTATGCGGTGCAAAGGAAATTGTACAGATCTCGAACAATTCCAGGGTTCAAAGATAAATATTAGTGTAATTCCTTAAGAGATATAACACGCGAGAGTGAGACTAATGTGGATGATGATTCGTTTTCAATGGCTAGGATTAAAGATCTGGGATTGAAATGCGGTGTTGTTAGAAGTGAACATTTTGGAGGGCGCAGAAGAATGATGGTCAGCCAGCATAGAACCGGTACTGTCAGCAGAATTGTAATGGCGGATACACTCAAAGAGAGATCGGAGCAACTATGGACGTGTCCAGTTTGCAGTGATGATGATCCGACGACTAACTAACTATTAGTGTAAAGGTGCCTTCTATTTGTGCACTCTGGAACCAATTGCTTTGAAGCTCGTGCGAAGCAGTCTGGCTGACGCTTTGTTGATCGTGATCGGGCAGTGTAGACATAGATGGAATGATAATTGACTTGAGAAGACAAAAAATATATCCAATTATCATCTCTGGACACACACAGCCAATCCACAGGCGCAGCAAAAAAAACCAATGTTTATATCAGAACTTCACAGCCATCAAAATATAGTGTAGTCACGGTTCTGGTAATCTACGGGATTATGTTAATAAAGGCAAATTTCAATTCTTTTCATAAGTATATTATTGGTGATTGATCATGATCCAATGTGCAATCTGTTTGTTTGTTTGTTTTGTGTTCGCTCCATTGTAACCAGCACGGATATCTGTGCGATTTCCGCCGGGATCGTGATTACGTTGTGCCACCGTTATGCGCCTTGTAGGCCCAGCACATCCGATTTCGGCATGCCTTGGCAATTCGGGTGGGCTACCCTAGCCTGTGACAGCCTTTCTATCTGTCGCCAGACAGTGAATGTGTACTGACTCTATGCCGAGACTGTTTGTCCTTCACGTCTGAACTGCACGAGGCGTTCCGCAGCCAGTGAACTTGCCTCGTGTAATTAGACGTATTGTGCCCGTGCTCATCGGGTACTTAACCTTTTCTCGTCCTCAAGCCTGGTTCCGGTTTAGGAAGAACTTGATAGAAGAATTGGGCTCGGGCTCGTTCGTATTCTTAGCCGAAGCGTTGTTCACCAACTTCGTGAGCCCCTCGTCAAGGTCTGAATCTGTACATATATTTAGGAACGTTAGGGACTTGTGTTTTGTTCTACAGCTGAGCAGTGCTTGTCACCTCGGACTGCTATGCCTGTGCCCATTGGGTACTGAACCTTTTCTCTCCGCGAGCACGCTTCCGGTATAGGAAAGACTCGACAGTAGAGTTGGGCCAAGGCTGGGATCACCGGTAACTAGAAGCTTGTCTCGAGCAAACAATGTTTTAGTTCCAATTTCATCGAACCGTTTTCCGTGCTTTTTACACATGACGCTGCCATCTACCGCTGTGCATCTTTCTCGGTGTACTAATTGTGCTTTTATTTTTATTGGGACATCTGCCTGCTTTTCACCGACTACATTGGTCGCCCTCCAATGCTTCTATCAGACTTTCTAGCTTCACTGTGCGTCGACAGTGTTGCTGCATGTGTTGGCACAGAGGTGTCGGAGATATTGCCTGTCTTTTTGCAGTCAAATCTCATTCCATCTGTTACCTCACGGACACGATCCCCAAAAGGTTTAGCCAGAATCAGCATGAGCCGCTGTATTTCTGTTACCAGGGTGCGCCACGAGGAGACACTTTTGGGATCTTGGTTATCTGTTAACATTGGGTCCGCCAAGAGCAATGCGTTCCCTTTGCACCCCAATCTGCAATCTAATTAACAATCTAATTAGCAATCTAATTAGCAATCTAATTAACAATCCAATTAACAATCTAATTATCAATCTAATTACACGAGAGACGTTCACTGGCAGCCAAACACCTTGAACAAGATAGATGTAATCGAGCTAAGGTTACATACAAGCTTCTTCATCATCATCAAACTCATATCACTTCAGGGTCGTATGGGTGTCACTCTGGAAAAATCAACACAATATTTCCTCCATGCCTCTCTGTTATCAGTGAGTGTGAATCCTATTCCTGTTCAGTCTTTAATATTGTCAATGCACACTCCTCTTCTTTTTCCATCCTCAAATGTTCCCAGCAAGACTTTTTAGGAAAGATAATCTTGCCCCTACACGTGATCAAACCACACAAGTTTGCGACACTTTAACACTGACATAAGATGTTCTTGTTAGCCTGCACAAATATTTATTTTACATCTCACGTATGTGTTGGTTTTATGTTCTGTGTAATGTATATGCATTTTTCGTGTGTAGCATTTGTTTTCAAAAGTCTGTACTTTCCTCTCTATATCTGTTGTAATTGTCCAGCTCACACATCCGTACACAAGAATAAGTATTATTAGAGTTTTATGTAGGTTTATTTTCACTGCTGTACTTATTCTTCTTTTCAATATGATATTTAATCTGGACATTGCAACTGAGGCTATTGTGAGTTTAGTCTTAATCTAGCAATCGACGATTACAGTCCCAGGGACTTGTTTTGGTCTGCAAAGTCCACTGACATAGTGGGTGGTAAACCGTTAAATAATCAGATAAATCGCCTGACGACCGATAAGAAGGTTATCCCATGCCAGAGAAATTTACCCAAACTAAAATTATGCCGTAAACGGATATTCTGGATCTGTTGTTATGTTGTTATGTGACGTATTCCTTCAAGAACGTTGCCTTCCCTATGAACTCTCTGAACCTCTCTCTGTCGTGGGCGATGCGGCTTGCATTTTCTAGCGATGTATTCATGTTATCTTTAATGTCGTCAGTCCAACGTCTTCTTAGTCTGCACTTTCTCCTCTACCCAAACACTCTTTCCTCCATTATTTGTCTTTACAGTTGTGTATTTCTGGATCTACATGTCGCAAATTAAAGGGTAGCATAACGTACTTCACGCTTGCTGACGGAAATCACACGAGAGTTCATGCTGGTTATCAGAGAGCAAGCGTTAAAAATAATCTCATTGTGTGTATATGAGGTAACACCGCCTCTATTTTACCCAGCCTTGAGAGATGGTAACTATTCAACAACTGGTTCCACTGGAGAGTGGCTTCCCCTAGACACAAGCCGAGAACTGCTAGAAAATTTAAAATATATAAATGTAATATGTTCAAATTATATTTAACAGCGGATATAGCACGCATTGGCGTTACGTCTGGCATTGAAACGTGGGAAAGAAGCTTCTCCTACGTTTAACGGCAACTATATTAATATAACCGCCATGTTAACTATAAACGTTATTGTTCCGTTCTCAAATGACGTTGTGAGTCAAGTCTGATGTTGCTACTTTTATATTTTTACTACACAGTGGTGTTAGAGAGAGAAATATGAGGGGGGAGGGGGGGTGCACACTGAGCTGTTCAGTGACCGTTTTCTTCTCCTTGTTTACAGTTAAGCATGTCTATACATGAAGCTAAAAGGAAGCAGAAGTTAAAAGGAGAATAGGAATGGCTAAAAGTACTTTCAATGACATGAAGAAATTATTAATATCTAAACAAATTACAAACAAGTTAAAAATGAGAATTATAAAATGCTACATCTATTCCATATTAATGTATGGCTCAGAAACATGGACACTAAATAAACAATTAGAAGACAAAATTGATGCCTTTGAGATGTGGGTATATAGAAGAATAGGGAGAACATCATGGAAAGAGAAGAAAACAAATGAAGAGGTGCTAAAGACACTTAATATGAAGAAAGAACTACTAAGAGAAATAAAGATCAGGCAAATAAAATACTTTGGACACATTAAAAGACATGACACCTTATTGAAGACCTTACTTGAGGGTAAAATCAAAGGGAAGCGAGCAAGAGGTAGGCAGAGATACAAGTGGGAGAGTAACATTACACGATTGACAGGTTACAGTCTAGCAGAGTGCACCACCAAGACAAGAGACAGGAGATGTTGGAGATACGTTGCAGCCAACCTTCGTTGCGGAGACGGCACTTAATGATGATGATGATACATGAAGCCCATTTCTTGATAAAGCTGCTCTATTTGATAGTTCTTCAATGTTCCTTACTTTCTGTGGGACAGTGCTCATGTCTCAACTGATTTAATGTAATGAAGAATATGTTCACAAGTGTATGCCACCTGCACAATGGACACAGGTCATGGAACCAGTCTTAGTCTAGTTAAGTAAGTGTTTAGTCAGTTGTACCCTGTCCTGGTGCAGAAGATGATTTGCCCAACTTAGTTAGTTAGTTAGTGGATTGGTTGGTTGGTTGGTTGGTTGGTTGGTTGGTTGATTGGTTGGTTGGTTGGTTGGTTGGTTGGTTGGTTGGTTGGTTGGTTGGTTGGTTGGATCATCGTCACTGCACTCCGGACAAGTCCATAGGTGATCAGATCTCTCCTTGAGTGTAGCCGCCATTACACGTTGACTGACGGTCCCAGTACGCAGTTGATCGACCATCATCCTATCTTGCCCACGAAACCGCTCCGTTCTAGCGACACCACATTTCAAACCAAATTTCTTTATTCTAGTCATCGAACAAGAGTCATCGTCACATATACAGTCATGTGCTCGTGCCTTTTCCGTAGGGCGCTCAAAATATCTGCTCGATCCATCGCTCCACCAACAGCCGTAGTAGCAGTGTGCGCGGCAAACCTATCTGCTCTCTCATTATCCCGGACTCCCGCATGTCCCGGCACAAAAATGAAAGTCACTTTACGAATACAGGAATTCTTCACTGCATCCAACCACTGTTCCCGAATGTATCCCACCTGAACTTTCACAATCATGCTCATCGAGTCACTGAGTATGCTCGCAGATAGAATGCGAGCAGACCCATTGCAAAGCTTTGGTTACTGCCAAAATGTCCATTATATTTGCTCAAGTCTGACAAGATAGTGATAGTTGTCTTTTGGGTAGTCGGCTGTTCTAAAAGCTAAAGTGATGTCTCGCTTTTCCTTATAAGTTACTTCATAGTCTTTTTCCTTTAGTGCTCCATTGTTGCTAGCATTTCTGCTTCTTCGTTTCCTAGTATGCCACAGTGGATCGTATGATTTGTAGTGCTACATTTCTTTGAATGCTCATTTCTCGTATGGCTTCATTCAGGTCTGACAGTTTATCGATATCAATCGCTTGTAAGTCAGCCATAGCAGTAGCAAGAAACACCACCTGTTGAAATTCGCTTGTGATTTTAATTACATCTGCAGCAATGTTTAGATCATGTGCTTCTGCAGAATAGTTGGAACAAAATATTCCAGCTCGTGAAAATGTAGATTCCTTTTGTTTCTCTGGATATTGTATGTACATTCCAGCACCTCCTTTCTTCACTGTTTTGGTTACTCATCCATCAGTATATACTTGTATCCACGCTTAACTTCATGCATGTTTAATATTATTGTTTCATTTTGGAGTGCATTCAGCTATTTCATAGTGTAAATGTTGTTTATGGTGGTTCTGAAAGAGATTTTCAAAGTGCTCCCATTGAACTGGAAAAAGTGTTGGTGTTATTCCTTTTGTTAGTTACGTCTGGTAGCTCATCTTTGTAGTCTCTGTTTAGTTTTTTTCTCGGTGTGATACGTGAATAAAACTGTTCTCTTCAGCCTTCCACAGCCTAGATCGCCGTAACTTATCTTCATTGTGTGTTCTGGTAAATTGTCATTTTTCTACTTGGATGAGGGAAAAATTTAAATAATTGCAAATATCATTGAGTCAGAAGAAGTTGCATGTCTTTTTTTAAACTGACTCCAGATGAATTGACTTAGAAACCGAAATAAAATGCATACTGTTTATTCATATCACATACTTCACATTTCTCTTTGTGAAAAAAACATTGCTTTTTCATATGTGGACTTTAGACAAACATAACAGTCGAACTTCCAAATGAAGATAAAATGATCATCTAATGATAATATCTACTACTATTAACACTAAACTTTTTTGGAGTTTCATAAATTTGGTGGTGATATTGTTGATAGAGTGATGGCAGCAAACGATATCCGCAGCTAACTCTAGTGACATCACGGGTTCCATACACGACATAAGATATCCGCAGCTAACTCTAGTGACACCAAGGGTTCCATACACGACATAAGATATCCGCAGCTAACTCTAGTGACATCACGGGTTCCATACACGACATAAGATATCCGCAGCTAACTCTAGTGACACCACGGGTTCCATACACGACATAAGATATTCGCAGCTAACTCTAGTGACACCACGGGTTGCATAAACGACATAAGATATCCGCAGCTAACTCTAGTGACACCACGGGTTCCATACACGACATAAGATATCCGCAGCTAACTCTAGTGACACCACGGGTTCTATACACGACATAAGATATCCGCAGCTAACTCTAGTGACATCACGGGTTCCATACACGACATAAGATATCCGTTGCTAACTCTAGTGACACCACGGGTTCCATACACGACATAAGATATCCGCAGCTAACTCTAGTGACACCACGGGTTATATACACGACATAAGATATCCGCAGCTAACTCTAGTGACATCACGGGTTCCATACACGACATAAAAATATCCGTTGCTAACTCTAGTGACACCACGGGTTGCATACGCGACATAAGGTTTACGCAGGTAACTCTAGTGACACCACGGGTTCCATACACGACATAAGATATCCGCAGCTAACCCTAGTGACACCACGGGTTGCATACACGACATAAGGTTTACGCAGCTAACTCTAGTGACACCACGGGTTGCATACGCGACATAAGGTTTACGCAACTAACTCTAGTGACACCACGGGTTCCATACACGACATAAGATATCCGTTGCTAACTCTAGTGACACCACGGGTTGCATACACGACATAAGGTTTACGCAGCTAACTCTAGTGACACCACGGGTTCCATACACGACATAAGATATCCGCAGCTAACCCTAGTGACACCACGGGTTGCATACACGACATAAGGTTTACGCAGCTAACTCTCGTGACACCACGGGTTGCATACACGACATAAGGTTTACGCAGCTAACTCTAGTGACACCACGGGTTGCATACACGACATAAGGTTTACGCAGCTAACTCTAGTGACACCACGGGTTGCATACACGACATAAGGTTTACGCAGCTAACTCTAGTGACACCACGGGTTGCATACACGACATAAGGTTTACGCAGCTAACTCTAGTGACACCACGGGTTGCATACACGACATAAGATTTACGCAGCTAACTCTAGTGACACCACGGGTTGCATACACGACATAAGATATCCGCAGCTAACTCTAGTGACACCACGGGTTCCATACACGACATAAGATATCCGTTGCTAACTCTAGTGACACCACGGGTTCCATACACGACATAAGATATCCTCAGCTAACCCTAGTGACACCACGGGTTGCATACACGACATAAGGTTTACGCAGCTAACTCTAGTGACACCACGGGTTGCATGCACGACATAAGATATCCGCAGCTAACTCTAGTGACACCAAGGGTTGCATACACGACATAAGGTTTACGCAGCTAACTCTCGTGACACCACGGGTTGCATACACGACATAAGGTTTACGCAGCTAACTCTAGTGACACCACGGGTTGCATACACGACATAAGGTTTACGCAGCTAACTCTAGTGACACCACGGGTTGCATACACGACATAAGGTTTACGCAGCTAACTCTAGTGACACCACGGGTTGCATACACGACATAAGGTTTACGCAGCTAACTCTAGTGACACCACGGGTTGCATACACGACATAATATTTACGCAGCTAACTCTAGTGACACCACGGGTTGCATACACGACATAAGATATCCGCAGCTAACTCTAGTGACACCACGGGTTCCATACACGACATAAGATTTACGCAGCTAACTCTAGTGACACCACGGGTTGCATACACGACATAAGATATCCGCAGCTAACTCTAGTGACACCACGGGTTGCATACACGACATAAGATATCCGCAGCTAACTCTAGTGACACCACGGGTTCCATACACGACATAAGATTTACACAGCTAACTCTAGTGACACCACGGGTTCCATACACGACATAAGATATCCGCAGCTAACTCTAGTGACACCACGGGTTGCATACACGACATAAGATATCCGCAGCTAACTCTAGTGACATCACGGGTTCCATACACGACATAAGATATCCGCAGCTAACTCTAGTGACACCACGGGTTCCATACACGACATAAGATTTACACAGCTAACTCTAGTGACACCACGGGTTCCATACACGACATAAGATATCCGCAGCTAACTCTAGTGACACCACGGGTTGCATACACGACATAAGATTTACACAGCTAACTCTAGTGACACCACGGGTTGCATACACGACATAACAGTTCTGATATGACAAATATCATTTAATATACCGGCATGATATTGTCACATAATCAATATCAAATAAACATTTAATTTTCACTTCTATTTACCTTTGCAGTAAAAGGACATATCTTAGCAAGTGCTGATTTTAAACAGGATTCGCTCAGAACAAGGACGATGAGAAAGCCAGTGAACATCATGTTCTTGTATTACGAGATCAAAGCGTTAAAAATGAATGTGCTTGAAAATCGCCTGAATACTGGACTATAGCATTCACAGTGAAGTTGGAAATAGAAGCAATGATGGCGGCACTCAGATGTTGACTGAATGGTGTCTCACAAGTTGATACTCTCAGACTCATAAAGCATACTGCTGAAGATAGAAGGATGCATGTTTAGAAGAAAATAATAAGTAATTTTGAAAATTTTTATGGCGCAGTGTTAGGTTTGTGCTTACGTGGCCGCGGTTCAAACCCAGCCCCGGTGTATTGCTTATAAAGTAGTTTCTTCTTATATTACAGGGATTTCATTCGAAACTTCGCTTCAGTATTACGTATTATTATTGGTACTTTGGGTAGGCGGCGTGCGGGTTCTTTGATAGTGACGTAGTACATATGGGCAATAGTGACGTAGTACATATGAGGAATAGTGACGTAGTACTAATGAGGAATAGTGACGTAGTACTAATGAGGAATAGTGACGTAGAACATATGGGGAATATTGACGTAGTACATATGAGAAATAGTGACATAGTACATGTGGGGAATAGTGACGCAGTACATATGAGAAATAGTGACGTAGTACATGTGGGGAATAGTGACGTAGTACATGTGGGGAATAGTGACGTAGTACATATGGGGATTAGTAACGTAGTAGACAAATTGGAACTTTAGTACACTGAAGTCATCTTTAGATTCTTCTCTTATTACTATACTGTTTAATTTCTTGATTTGGGATTATTTTGTTCAAGTAAATGTTAGAAAAGTATAGGGGAGAGTAAACATCCTTTTCTTAACCTGATTTTGTTTCGAAAGATGAAGTCATTTTATTGGTAACTGTGACACTTTCGATAAAGAGTTTATATATTTTCTAGTAACTGACCTTTGATCCCATAGTTTTTTAGTGTTTTCCATAAAGCATTTCTATTGACTACCGAATGCTTTTTCCTGATTAATAAATATGGTGTTTAGTTCTTGATCGTATTCTAGTTCTTTTTCACCTAAATCAAAAATCGAGTGTTACAACAATCTGGCTATATCTATGAAAAAAGGTAAATATGAGTATATAAGTAGCAATTCTTCACCCCACCCCCACCCCACTCCCACACATACCTGCTATTTATTCTTTCAGGACTTTTAGGCACGATTCTGATGACCGTAATACTTTCAGAACACTGAAATTGAATATTCTAAATATGATTTATTTTGTATATTTAATTTACAATATTTTGAATCTTAACCAACTTCTACAAATAAATCAGGGTTGCTGTATGGGCATATTCATTGCCAGGTTTTTCACATTTTGTCATGTAAATTGTCACTGGCCATAAAAACTATGTTATATACATTATTTTGTTAGTTATTTTATTAGAAAATGTATCAATGTAAATACAGCTAGAAAACAGAATATACGGAGATGTAGGGGAATGTCAGAGGAAATAATGAGAATTTCGTACGAGAAGACGATAACAAAGATAATCTAACAACTATCTAAGGCTATTGTAGGCCTTACTTGAAAGTAGAATTGATGGGCGGTGAACAAAATGTAAGCAGATATATAAATGTGGTGGAAACATTGTGAGATAGACAGAACAGTCTTGCGGAATTTAAAAAAATAAATATTTGCGTGATTAAATTTATCCAAATATAAACTGTATGTTTTTAAAGATTACATAATCTATACAGAAGTGGCCGATAACATGAACATTTACGAGGACAACTTGATGTATGCAGTCGTGATTAGCACAGAATATTTTCCTGTATCGATTTTAGGCAATATTTACAATTAGTTTGTTTTCACTGCTATCTGAACAGTTCAACTGTCCGTAAAGTATTCTGAACGCAATTTCCTTGTGCTACTGAAATGTTTCTGTGCTACTGAGAGGGTGTCGCTTCTTCTTAGCGCCTGGCCCAATGTATGAAATTATTACAATACTAGATTTCAGTGTATTCACTGATACTACTCTTGTATTAAATAGCTGATTATTCGTTCTCAAACTCCCGATGGATCCCTCCTGTAACAGAACACTAATCCTGCACTACACTTTAAGCAGGATTAGGACCAGATAATGTTGATGTGATATGTAACCTAACTGTATTATGTACACAAATTGCGGAACGATTTACGTGCACCAATAGCGGAACGATTTATGTGCACCAATAGCGAAACGTTTTATGTGCACCAATAGCGGATCGTTTTATGTGCACCAATAGCGAAACGATTTATTTGCACCAATAGCGGAACGTTTTATGTGCACCAATAGCAGAACGTCTTATGTGCATCAATAGCGGAACGTATTCGAACTTTGTGAAATGATAATGTATGCAATTTTTAATAATAAAACTGATGATAGGGCTGGTTACCAGAGAGAAGAAATGAAATAAAATCTTCTGTTGAATGTAATAGTTGTATATAAATGTTGGAGTGAACACTATTAAACAATATATAATGAGTTTGAGTTATATCTTGGGTGTAAAGGGTCTCGCATTGTTCTCGTGCGAACCCAGTTAGCAGTTAACCAAGATCCTAAAAGTACCTCTTCGTGGTACACCCGGTAAAAAAGAAACATAGATGCTCTTGTTGTATTCCTGGCCAACACTTTTAGGCTCCTGGCCGTGGATGTGGAGGCTAAATATGGAATCAGAATTTACTGAAAAAGGACAAATAATATCTCTAATATCTCTGGCTTAACACATAAAAGCCTCACAGACAGCTCCAATCTAGCAATGGAGGGTCGGCCAATGCAACAGTTACGAAATGGGTAGATGGCAAGACGAACAGTGAGAGTGGAAAAGATAACATATTGAGTACAATGAGAGGGTAGCACAGCACCAAAGAGCAGAGCTACGAGCAAACGAAAAGTAAAAACGTTAAAAGGAAATTGAAACTAGTATGGTTCAGGTCGAGAATAATTTCGAGTTCTCGGTGCTCCTAACCGGTCAGGCCCAATTCTACAGTTGGTGGTTTCCTATACCGGAATCATGCTGGTTGTGGAAGTTGTATTTAGTTCGAGAACAAGTTTTTAGGCCGAGGTGCTTCTACAAATGTGTGGAGACTCAGACTTGGACGTGGAGTTCACGATGTTGGTGAATGGCGTTTCGGCTAAGAGAGCTAACGAGTTCAGGCCAATCTCTACCGCCGATGCTTTCCTATACCGGAAACATGCTCCCGGAGAGAAAAGGTTCACAGGCATAATACGTCTAATTACGCCAGACGAGTTCCCTGGCAGATGAACATTTTGTGCGAGATAGGCATAGTCGACACAATCCTAAATCACTGACCACCGTGTTCTACGGAGAATGACACCCACAAACATATTTTGGTCTAAAACGTCTTTGGGCACAGTGAGTGATAAACCGTCACGGCGCAGAGTTGACACACAATAGCCGTCGGGCGACAAAAAGAAAGGCTGCCACAATCTAAGGAATCCCACTACCCGAATTAAAGGCACGACGGAAAACGGATGTGCTGGGCCCTGAATGTTTGGGCCTCATATGTGCTGGACTAATCAATGTGCAAATAACATAACTCTGCTGTGGAACTTGCAATACAACGCACTTCCCGTTCCTGGCTAAAATCACACGATTTTCCTGGCCGTTATGATAGAACGAACGTAGAGGAAGATGAAGAGGTATATCTTACATCTTAGAACAATGTATCTTAGAATACCAAAATGAATAATATATACATTTGAATTTTAGAAAATAATAATATTTAAAAGTATAATAAAAACAATTGAACATATATCAATATTATAGTTAAATAATAATAACATAATAATAATCATGGTAATATAATAACCAAAAAAATAATAAATTATAATAATTATATGATAATACTATTACAAATAGTATTATAATAATGATAATTATGGTATAATAATATAATCGAATATTATACAATACAATACAATACATCGTTATATAGCACGGTTTAACCGGGCTATAGTGCATGGCTTTCCAACGGTGTAGCATCTTGTTTTCGAGCGATATAGAACGAGGCGTTCTTTCGTTATATCACACGTCTTTTCAGAGTTAGTGCAAACGGCTTTCCAGCGCTATAGCAAACGGCATTTGATCGCTCTAGCACACAGCTTTCCAGAGTTATAGCACGCGATTCCCAGAGTAAAAATTACGGTTTTACAATGCTATAATGACACGTCTATCCAACGCTACAGAGCACGCATTTTCAGAATTATAGAAAACGACTTTCCAGCGCTATAAAATACGCATTTCCAGTCATAGAACACGTCTTTACAGCATTATAGAATACACATTTCCAGCGCTATAGCACACAACTTTCCAGCGCTATAGCACACGTTTTTCCAGCACTATAGAATACACATTTCCAGAGTTATAGCACACGACTTTCCAGCGCTATAGAACACGGCTTTCTAGCGTTATAGCATATGTCTTTACAATACTGTAGAAAACGGCTTTCCAGGGTTATAACGCACGTCTTTGCTATAAATGCTCTGATACCTAGCCTAATACAATTAACGATAGAAGACATGTCAACTAATTGGAATAAAACATTAAAAATGACTCATTTCTTTTTTCCGGGATTTTAATTTGTCACTATGACTACACTTTGTGTTGACAGCCAATCATCATCAAGGAAAAATTCAAATGAGTCAAATTAGTAGGATATTTTCAAATTAGTCAACTGGTTTTCTAAATCAACGGTCACGCCTAGTCAGTGGCTGACCTTACAACAACTAGGTAGCGTCACCGACCGCTCTTAAATCTTAACAATGGCGCAAATCCTACACCTTCCCAGAGAAGGTTGTACGGTGCTTTCATGCGGGTACGTGAATCACGAAAGACATTTTCTAATACTGGACTCAAACCTTGATCTGGTGACAAGATGAGAGTGATTGAACACTACACTAACGCAGTTCCTGAACACATACACTTTATATAGTTGTGAGGTCATCTATGTACACAAAATCTCATCTGGAATATAGTCCACTAAAAATACGCCTACCAGCTTACAAAATGTAGACTATAGTACAGTCTAAGCAGATGAGTGTCGCAAATTTCTGTTGATCTATTCTAAGAAGCCTCGTATGCTCCCAATTATTGTTAAAGTTAACAATGGGATTGATCATTTAGAAAAAGTTAAATAATTGTTTAATAACTTTGTACTTGAAAACGTTACGGAATATGAGAACGAGAGATAAGCTTATACGCTTTACCCTTTGCTGTCATAGTGCAATTTGGCTGCCGTTTAAGTAGTTACCACTGAATTCTAGAAATAACTTCAAATTGTGTTGAGGGAGGAAAAATCCAGGAAATTCCTTCTTGGAGATGACTAGTGTAAAAATAATCACAAGTCTGACTACATTGCCAGGAGTTGTGTTATTATAATATAGTGTAACCATTTAGAAATTTGGAAACAACGCTGTGATAGATTTAGCAAATCATCAACAACGGAACACATGCTCATAGAAAATGAAGAGCCTTCAAGAGTCGACCAAACCAAAAAACATCAAATTCGAATTCAGTTATATCTGCGGATTAAAGAAAAAAACTGAAGACCTAATAGATGAAATGGAAAAACGAAACATCAAAATACTGGGAATAGAAGACACAAGAATTACAGAACAAGGGTACCAAATATTGGACAAAGATAGCACATGAATATACTGTGGTATATTAACCCGAATACGAGAGCAAAACATGGAGTGAATTTCATAATTGTCCCGTATTGTCTAAAAATGTCCTTTAAAAGACGAAATTTGTGAGCGAAAGATTGATCTTGACAACGGTAGCAATAAACAACGAAAACATAACATTCATTCAAACGTATGCACACTGTAGGATTCAGTTTGCTGAAGCATCCAATGTGGTACCCCTATCACCCAGATGGCTTACAGGTTTATAGATAGATAGATGCACCATGTAATTCACACAGCATTGAATCGAGAAAAAAAAAGAATTTTTTGATAACATCAGTGATTTAATTTTTTTTAAATAACACAGAAGAAAACCTATACGTTTTATGAGACTTAAACGCACATCTGGGTCCAGAAATATTCGAAATAGAAGAATACATAGGACCGTTCGGAGACACAATGCACATGATAAACGACAACGACTGTAGATTAGTTGAAATCTGCATGCAGCATTACCTATTCATAACCAACACATTCTTCAAACATAGAGAATATCAGGTACACACCAGGTACAAATGAAACGATTTAAACTACAAAAGCCAGATTGATTTTATTTTAGCACGAAGAACAAACAAAAGGAAAATAACAGATGAAAGAGCAATACCAAACATGTAGGAGACTACAAAACAGTAGTAATCGAAGTGAAAATACACAGAAAGGGAAAGAAGAAAAGACAGCAATAAATATAATAGACTAACAAAATTAAAATACAGAAGCAATCAAGGGGAAGCCCCAGAGAAAAGATATTGGACAGTTTGACTAAATGGCTTCGATTGACGACACCAACAGAGATGATGACATATATGAAAGATCGATGTACATGGAGAAATATGATCACCAACGCAATTCTATAGCGACAGTAAAATATGCGAATACACAAACAACAATCACAGAGCAATTTGAAAACCTACCAATGGAGACTACAACAGCAGAAGAAGAATGGACATTTTTCAAAGATGCTATCACATAAGCAGAGGGGAAACCATGCGAATACAGGTACAATAATGACAAGAAACAAAACATTACAGCATGGTAAAGTTACTTGTCATGTGACGTGTTCCTTCCACAACGTTGCCTTCTCAATGAACTCTCTGAACCTCTCTCTGTCTTGGGCGATGTGGCTTGCATTTTCTAGCCATGTATTCATGTTATCTTTAATGTCGTCAGTCCATCGTCTTCTTGGTCTGCCCCTTCTCCTCTTCCCAGGTACTCTTCCCTCCATTATTTGTCTTTCTAAACAGTTATGTCTCTTTATATGACCAAACAGACGTAGTTTTCTTTTTGTTATTGTGTTTAGTAACCAACACTCTGGAATATTCAGTGTGTTTATAATATCTGAGTTTCTGATTTTATCCTTCCATGATATTCTAAGTATCTTCCTGTAGCATTTCAGCTCGATCCTCTTTGCCGCTGTTTTACTTAGAGTCCATGTTCAACAGCCGTATGTTGCTACCGGAAAAATAAACGTTCGTAACATTAGCACTTTCGTTTCTATTTTGTTGTTTTTCCATATGTTTTTCAGCCGTGTTATTTTGCAATATGCCATTGCCAATCACTTCCTTATTTCTGCCATGCAGTCTCCTGCACCGTTGATGTTTGCTCCTAAGTATTCAAATTTATCCACACATTCTATCTCGGTATTGTCTATTCTGATTTTTGGTTGTTGTGTTGTTATATCTGTTGACATGATTTTTGTTTTCTGCGTGTTTAAATACAAATTTTGTGCCTCGCTATATTTCTTTGTGTTCTTGATTAGTTGTTCCAATCCCTTTATATCGTTTGAAAGAAGTACTGTGTCGTCTGCGTAGCGTAGTTCCGGGATTAGGAATCCACCTATGTTTAAAACGTGGTAGTCAGTGTTGTGTATGTCTTCTCTCACGTTCCTCATTATACTTTCAGCGTAGATGTTGAACAGGTATGGGGAGAGTGTGCACCCTTGCCTTACTCCACTCTGTACCTCAAAAGATTCTGAGAGATTGTCCTCTAACTTCACTGCAGCCTTTTGATCTTGGTAAAGTTCCTCTATTAGATGAATCAGATGTCTTGGGAAACCCATGCTGTTCATTATCTCCCATAGTTGCTGGTGTTGGACGCAGTCGAACGCTTTTGAGTAATCTATGAAACACATGTGCAGGTCAGTTGAAAATTCCCTACACTTTTCTATGATCAATCTCATGTTAAGGATGTGATCTCTTGTTCCTCTGCCTGATCTGAAACCAGCCTGTGTTTCGTTTATCTCCATCTCTAATTTCTGTTTGATTCTTTGCATTATGATTTTTAACATTATTTTACTTGCTTGACTTGTAAGTGCTATAGTTCGGTAGTTAGAGCAAATCTGAAGGTCGCCTTTTTTTGGGAGGGGTATATATAATGATTTTTAGAAAAAGTTCGGTTAATCCATTGGAAATTTCTAGGCACAATATTCCCGTAGGTTGCCATTACTTTCGGGAAGGAACAACCGTTAATTGAGCACCATAAAGAGAACACATTCGTTCTAGTCTGTAAAGTTAAGAAGTCAAAAATACCACAATAGAAAATATACAAGAATATATTTTTTTAATTTGTCAAAAGTAAAGAACAAGTAGATTGATTAGAGTACAAGACAGCAAAAACATTTCACACTACAATTATTAAAACTGCCAAAATTTCTGACTAGTATCTTTAAGAAATAAAATGTTAAAATATACACTATAGCTGCATTATACAAGACTAGTATTATCCCATCACTGATCTACCAGTGCCAAACCCAGACAACGACAGAACAAGGCAAAAGAAAACTGGTAAGAGCAGAAATGGCGTGCCTACGAAGTCTAGTTGGAATGTCATTAAGAGGTTGAATTAGAAATGATAACATCAGACAGATAACCAAAACAGTAACAGTATTAGAATACATCAAAAGGAAGCAGCTTAAGTAGTTTTTTACACAGGTCCAGACTACCAGCAGATCAGTCAATCAATCAATAAACCCATAACCCTTCAGGGTCGTATGGGTACCACGTTGCATGATTCAGCAAACAGAATCCTAAAGCAATTTTTATCTGCAACGATGCGGATGTGTGAGGTAAAATCTTGTTCTTTACATTCCTTCATGTTGTCTATGTTGTTTTTTTTGGCCAACTCTGCTTCTTTCCCCTTCGACTGTTCCCTGCAGTATTGTTTTTGACAAGGAATAATGTCCAATCAGTGCTAGTTTTCGTCGTTTCACTATTCAAAACAATCTTTCTTGTACACCTGCACACATCTATATTTTATTTCTTACGTACAAATTTGTCTTATGTTCTCTATATGATATTCGTAGGTCTGTAGCATTTGTACTCAAAAGCCTATAACGGTCTCTCCATGTCCGCAGTGAGTATCCAAGTCACAACCATACAGCACAACAGAAAGCAACAGCGACGTATACAGTTCCATTGTAGTAGTTCAGTGGATGAAAAGTTTATCTAATGGTGCCCATCTTCGTTATAGCTGATACCAACAGATAGTCTGCCACAAAAAACCAAGTCACACCGACACCACGGCTATAAAGCCAGAGGAAGAGCATGTAAAAGATGGACCACAGAAATCAAGTAAATTCATGCAGGAAGGTAGAGGCTAAATTAAAAATTCTTGAGACTAACGGGAATTGAACCAATTCGTTCAACGGTACCAAATCTCATAGCAACTATCATACACAGGTTTTTTCCGTACTTGACTAGCCGCATCGCCAATGAAAGTTGCGATTTTGTCAAGACATTCAAACTGTACACTCAAGTCACTGAGAACGGACCAATCGAGACAAGGACTATTACAACAACAACGAATACCCCGTACAAGTATTGACGTATCCTCAGTAACAACAAACATATAACATATAGTATATAATATAATATATAAAACATAGTATATATTTTCAAGTGACATATTCTTTGCAGAACCTTGTCTTCGTCGTGGATACTCTGAACTCCTCTCTGTTCCAGACAAGCAGGCATGCGGTGACCAAAGACATGTGCATATATTCTTTGATGTCGCTAGTCCATCGTTTTTTGTGTGGTCCTCCTCTTCTTCTTTTACCCGGTACTGTGCCCTCTAGAATCGGCCTTTCGATACCATCATGTCGCTTTAAGTGTCCAAATTACTGTAGATTCCTTCTTATGATGGTATTTAGAAGCCATTCTTCGTTTAGTTTCAGTAATTTCAAAACATCAATGTTCTTCTTTTTCTCTGTCCATAATATTCGCAGTATTTTTCTGTAGAACTTCATTTCACATGAATTTATTCTTTTGGATATTGTCTTGTTTAAAGTCTAAGTCTCGCATATATTATATATACATATACTACGAGGCGTGTTCAAATGAAAACGGGACTTGTGGATTTATTTAAAGAGTATCATACGCAATTTAATATTTTCAACGGAATTGAACAAAGCAACCACTTGTGAATAAGAATGCACCTGGGTTCATCAGAAAAAATCTCCGTATGCATTTAGGCAAGCATTCCACTGTTTAGGTAGACGTCGAATGCCGTCCGAGAAAAAGTTGCGTGGCTGTTCTCTGAACCATGTGGTCACCGCTGTCTTCACGTCTGCGTCGCTGTTGAATCGCTGTCCCTTTAGTGCTTTCTTCAACGGTCCGAACAAATGGAAATCACACGGGGATAAATCGGGACTATAGGCTGGGTGATGAAGAACTTCCCAATTCTTCTTTGCCAATGTTTCCTGTACAATTTTTGCGACGTACGGACGAGCGTTGTCGTGGAGAAGAATCACACCTTGAGAAAGTCTGCCTGGTCGCTTAGCCTTGATGGTCAGTCAGTACTGCTTTATCAAGCACGGCTATGGCTTCTTCTGTTGCAACAATATGCGCCTGACCTGGCCGTGCAAGATCTGCCGTTAACTCACGTCCGTCTTTAAACATACGCACCCACTCCATCACTCTGGTCCTCGACAAACATTTGTCACCATATGCTGCCTTCATTCTCCGATGAATGTCTACTGCTTGACATCCTTCAAATGAAAGAAACTGGATCACAGCACGCTGATTCACTTTGGACGGGTTCGGAATCACACCCGCCATATTGTTAACAGTCTTCTGCAGCACATATGCATGCTGGGAAGATGAACACGTGACCGTATGTAAATTATTGGATACTCATTACTAGTGCAAAATGTCATCAATATCAGTGCGCTCTATCACGCGTGGTGTAACAAGTCCCGTTTTCATTTGAACACGCCTCGTATATAACTAATACGGATGTTATATGTTTATTGTTACTGAGGATACTTCATTACCTGTACGGGATGTTCGTTGTTGTTGTAATAGTCATTATCTCGATTAGTCCGTTCTCAGTTACTTGAGTGCATAATTTGAATGTCTTGACAAAATCATCTTTTATTGGAGATGCGGTTAGTCAAGTGCTGAAAAACCCATGTACGATAGTTGCTATACGATTTGGTGCCGTTAAACTGACTGGTTCAATTTCCGTTAGTCTCTCAGAAATCAAAGAGACTATTGGAACAAGCCTACACATTGCACACAGGCAGGCCATCTACAGAGAACTCTTCTACCCCTCACGACGCGAAACACAAAAGGATCACAGCGTACAGATAGATCGATTAATATTAAACCTGCTAGCTCATTATTATTAATCATCGCATTAGATCAGGTGTTCTCAAACTGATGCTCTCACATGTTCTTGCGATATATGAGTTAAAAAGTGTTACCGCACACTAATGATTACACAGACACATAGTTGTACTAAACTTTAGAAGGTGACTAAATTACCAGAACCGCGACCAACACTATTTGTTGATGGCTTTAAAGCTCTGATATAACCAGATTCTTTGGACTAACTTCCACGGTTACAAGAAGCTTACCTCACCATAATGGTTTGATTTTGCTTAACACAACCAACGGTTACACTTACGTCTGAAAAGGTTGAGAGCACGTATCTAGAGTGTCGCTATTGACTTTCTCGGTGATTTTCATTGGTCACTGTGTATACTTTCTGTCGACAATCAATAAAACTTCAGATAAAACTAAAATTCGTCCACTTAGACGTATGCTCCCAAAGATCCAGCGGGTCATATTTTTGTCAATGGTCACTGCTATGAACATGCCCATTCACTGGGTGTGATAATCACACTTCTGAGGTAAGGATCAGAAAACCTATCATAATATTACTTAATCTCCCTGCCGTGTGACATGGAAATGGTCAATCTGTAAATTATTATCCTCATTTATGTGAGAGAAATGATCAACTACTGAAACAAGTGCAGGAATTTCAATATCTCAAGAGCATTTTAACAGCCGACAGAAGGATGGACAGATAGCCCAAGACAAGAATTCAAAAAGCCAACTGTATAAATTATGAACTTGCATCAGTTTTGAAACACACATCCATCCCGATGAAAAGCAAAATCAAATCATAAATTCAATCTTCATCTCAACATTATGTTTTCAATGTCAGACATGACTAGTAACTTTAAGAAATAAAATGTTAAAATATACACTATAGTTGCATTATACAAGACTATATTATCCCATCACTGTGCTGCCAGTGCCAAACCCAGACAAAAGAACAAGACAAAAGAAAACTGGCAAGATCAGAAATGGCGTGCCTACGAAGTCTAGTTGGAATGTCCTTAAGAGGTTGAATTAGAAATGATAACATCAGACAGATAACCAAAACAGTAACAGTATTAGAATACATCAAAAGGCAGTAGCTTAAGTAGTTTTTTACACAGGTCCAGACTACCAGCAGATCAGTCAATCAATCAATAAACCCATAACCCTTCAGGGTCGTATGGGTACCACATTGGATGCTTCAGCAAACCGAATCCTAAAGCGATTTTTATCTGCAACGATTCGGATGTGTGAGGTAAAATCTTGAACAAGAAAACAAGAGAGAAAGCTTACTACGTGTGATTAGATTTCTGAGAAATACAGCAGATAGAACAAGAAGATATGATGTGAGAAATGAGTAGATTACAAGAACTGTTGGAACAACATCAGTGGTCAAATATATTGAAAAACAGCTTGAAATTGTTCGGAACCACCTACTAAGAATAAACCCTTATTGGCCAGTAGCAAGAGCATACATCATACAATAGAAACATCAAGATACCGTGAAAGACCAAGAAGAAGGTGGATTGAAGGAGTTACCAACATTATGACACGACACAATATTACGACATATCAATTGATGTGACGTGCAATAGCCCGATAATCGACTGTCATTCAATCCTGCAATGACTCACAGCATAAGCAAAGAAAAGGCAATAAATTTATAGACAATAGATATGAGAGACTTCCGGTAAAATGACTTCCGGTAAAGTGTAAATAACAAACACACTGACATCAATATTTCAACAAACAACGCGAGAAAATAGAAGATGGAAAACGCACTAACAGAAAACAAACACATTTTTCATATGTAAATGCAAGCTCTAAGAGAGAAAAAGGGGGAGTGTAGATTGGGGGTTGTCGATCCACGACCCCACCCACACACAATGAGAGCACGCTATTTAGTACTAGGAAACAAGCCAAAGCAGTAGATAAATCCGTTTTCTCCGTTTTTCTTCCACCCCCTTCCCGTAATAGTTTTCCCAAAAATGTCAACGAAAATGAAATAATTGCTACAGAAAACTTGGAAAACAAGGAACTTCTGCATTTGCTTTCTTTCCTGTTCATCATTCTTCTTAAAAACCACATCTCCGTTGCCTCCATTTATATTGGGGGCTTTTGTTTACTGTCCATGCTTCACTTCCATAAAGAAGGATTAGCTCAATATAACATCCTTGATCACCTAAATACAGTGATATTTCACCATTGTATATAAGTTTCTCATTCTCTTAAAATATTGATTTGGCCTGTTCTATCCTGTTCTTTATCTCATTAAAGCACATGTCATCTGATGTTAAAATGGTGCCAAGATATTTTTCATCGTCATTGCACAAGGCCACTCTATTGCCTTGCTATTTTTGGTTACATTTTTTTAAAATGTACCTATTACAGTGATGTGCGTAGTTAGTACAATTTTGTTATATTAGATTTTTAGAATCATCACAAAATAGTGAGGGTCGCGGTTCTGGTAATCCAATCACCACGACGTCCGTGTATATTTAATATTATTTTCAAAACCAGATAATAATTAGTATCGTCAGCTAATGAACTGTACAACAATCGTCGGATTGGCCATAGCAGTGACGTAAAATATACTAGCACTCCAGACTGTTATAACGAAGGACATGATTGTACTAACCTTATTTTATTTGACATGGACGCACACAGGACTAAAAGTTAACTCAATGTGCATGCAGTTTGTGCCCTCACCCAACGCCTCCAAGTTTAGTCAACAGTGACACAAATAGTGTCTCCGGATTTGTCAATTTCAGAGATTAGTTAAAGTTTCTGGTCTATTCCGGTGTGGTTAAAGAATACGGAGGGGAAAACCCAAACTTCGCTTATTCTCCTTTAAATTTATCGACTATAACGAATAGAAGTTGCTATGACAACCATCCACCTTTAAACACGCTGAAGTTGCTGTGCAGGTAATAGCTCTTTGTTGTCGTTTGTAATTGTGTGTCAGTGTTTGAAAGTGAGTAGTTACCCTTGCTAACGTGTGAAATATTTAATAAAAGTGAGAATGACATTATAATCATGATATTTAATTAGTATGTCGGTGAAATATATCGCTAGTTGTTACTCTTCCAAATTGTATCTATATTTAGTTCTGCCGTGTGTTCATGAACGTCAATAGTGCCAGTCTTACTCATCGTTATTATTATGTGTACTTGATAATGGACTTTTTAGTCGAAACGCCGATTTGTGTTTGTATTATTATAGTTTGTCTATTTCCAATAAAAT
Organism: Meghimatium bilineatum; assembly: GCA_034231615.1. Lineage (NCBI taxonomy): Eukaryota > Metazoa > Mollusca > Gastropoda > Stylommatophora > Philomycidae > Meghimatium > Meghimatium bilineatum. Next base: position 37,823,889 of record CM067308.1, on the reverse strand, counting down.
CTTATTACAATGTTACAAGTTCTACCTTTGTAAGGCTATCCTTAATCAACTGCCTCATATGCATATGTTGAACTCATATGCATATGCATATGATGGTAGCCAGTGTATGGTCACAATGTGACCATGATTGTACTAAAGACCTCACTGAAAAAATAACCATGCCTTCATTCGGTACGTTTTTTATTTGTGTCTATTATTGGACACTATTTATATAATTGGAATCGCCCGTCAAAAATAACCATAGCCGACCAATGAAACTTAAGGCAATATTTACAACCGGCCTTCTAAGTCATCAGTCCACATATCGTGACTTGAACCATGTCATGGTCAACATCTTCTCCAATTAGGATATCCTCATATATTTTGCCCACTATTGTCGTTTCTAGAATCTGCTTTCTTTCATTTTGACGATAAGTTTTATAACTTCGTCAGTCTGATCCACACACCGCCCAAGCAACTATTGGACCTTCTCTTCCTTTGTTTTCTGAATAATTTGTTTGTATCGAGATTCGGATGTTAGGGATAGCTGGTATACACTCTCCATACTACGAGGTAGATTCCAGAGTATACATATATATATATATATATATATATATATATGTATGTGTGTGTGTGTGTGTGTGTGTTTGTGTGTGTGTGTGTATGTGTGTGTGTGTGTGTGTGTGTGTGTGTGTGTGTAATTCACTGTATGGAAGTGAAGCATGGACAATAAATAAGACATCGCAAAAATCATTGAAGGCAGCGGAGATGTGGCTTATTCGAAGATTGTTACGTATTCTTTGGTCAGCAAAAATTACTAATGAAGAATGTCTTAGAAGGATGAATGTGAAAAGATGCATTATTGATAATATGAGAAAAAGACAGTCAATATTTATTGGGCACATAATGAGACGAGGAGAATATAGTGACAACAGGAAAGATAGAAGGGAAAAGATCAAGGGGAAGACCCAGAGATAAAGTATTAGGCAGTTTTACTAAATGTCTTCTATTGACGACACCACCAGATATATATGAGAGATCGATGTACATGGATAAATATGTGCTTACTGTATGATTGTTTATTGGTAGTTGAATGATGACAATCTCTCAGTGATAAAAAACATAAAAATTGTGTCTTTCTAATAGGGTTAATAAAGAAACGTTTCGGCACTATATGAAATCCGTCTATCCTTTGCTTTCTTATACTACCTACTTAATGGTAGGGGTACAGTTCTCGGCCAATCCTTTGGTAGACGTGTTCTACTTTAGTCTCCTTTCTGAAAGTATGTATTTCCTGGTTCAGTAATGAAGCTCATGACTGTTTGATTTTCTTTCTTGTGTAGATGTACCATGTCAGACTGACTTTTTATTTAACGAAAATACGGTATTATGCAATAATTTCCTGAAATACTTGAACTTTGGCAGTCATCTATAACGTCGTTTGAATCATTGGTTCTCATCGTGCTTATATATGTCTCCCCTGGAATATAATGTATTTGTTTGTACGGAATGGGAGATGCTTATATATGTCTCCCCTGGAATATAATGTATTTGTTTGTACGGAATGGGAGATGCTTATATATGTCTCCCCTGGAATATAATGTATTTGTTTGTACGGAATGGGAGATGCTTATATATTTCTCCCCTGGAATATTTTGTATTTGTTTGTACGGAATGGGAGATCATTGACACCTATTGAACCAGAAAGCTACTAAAGGGGTCAACGATAACACCCCCCCCCTTCCTTGTTTTTCACAGTATAATGCTTCTCCAAGTGTCACTGATTAATAAAAATCATGTAATGTGTACATTCTCAAGCTGCTGTGGAAGTCTTGACTAAAATCGAATCTTTTATTAGGGATGCTGTGTGGTCGAAGACGGAAAATGTGTTTACTCAAGTTGCAAGGCAAGTAACAATGAAGTCCTAGAATGTGTACTAAGAGAAACAAAATAATCCTTGCAGAAAATTGGTTTTGTAAAAGGATTTCAGAAAAAAATGATGGATGTAGGAAAGGGTAGTGCACACAGTCAAAAACATATTGAGAACTACTATTTTAATTCAAGAGTGGGGTTTTTTTTTAAAATAACGATACTCCTATGCTTTTTGTGGTCCCCGCGTCAGAATGTACATTACTCACGTATGATGGGATCAACATAATTCACGTGGGATGGGGTCAACATGACCCATGTGGGATAGGGTCAACATAACTTGCATGGGATGTGATCAACATAATTCGGGTGGTAATGGTCAATTACATGAGATGTGGTCAACATAACTCACGGGAAGTGGTCAATATTACGTGGGATGGGGTCAACACAGTTTACGAGTGAATAGGTCAATATTACGTGGGATGGGTCAACATAATTCACGAGGGAATGGGACAATATTACGTGCGATCTGGTCAACATAACTCACGGGATGTGGGTCAATGTTACATGGGATGGGGTCAACACAGTTTACGAGGGAATGGGTCAATATTACGTGGCACAAAGTCAAAATAGTTCACGTGGTATATGGTCAACAGAGTTCACGTGGGATGGGTCAACAATTCTCAGTCCTCGTATGTAAGTTTCAAAGGTCGTTGCAGTACACGGTGGTTTTTGTTTCAGTAAATTGTGTCTCTTAGATGAAGTACACTGCATTCAGCCGCAGACGTTAGCTCAATCTTGTTATATCAGAGCTTTACAACCAGTACAACAATAGTGTATGCCACAGTTCTGGTAATCCAGTAACCACTACCTCCGGTGATTTAGTATTTTGTGACTCGAATAGTGTGTTAATATATTGTCTGAGCTCAAACGTGAAGTAAACTTTGGCAATATAAGACCACCTGGTTCAAGTATTCTTAATAACACATTTTTCACTACTCCCTTGAATTTTAATTTGTCACTGTGATTATACTTTGTGTGACAACCATTAAAAATCTATGGAATAGTCAAAAATGTCATTTTAAAAGGCTGAATTTCCGTTCAGTAGGTCTTATTTAGGAGACGGTGTTGGATCGGTGCATACAGTTATTTGAAGTCTTCTTCTTCTTCTTTCGTTCACTTGAAACATGTCTATATCTGTAATTCTGTCTCCTTAATAAAACTCACTGTCTTTTGTAGTTCATACAGTGTCCCATAGAGTTTTGATTCCAGTGTTGTTTCCTCTGGCCAATATGTCTGCCTCAGCGTTTCATGCTCAGAACACTCTTGAAGTATATGTTTGGCACTCTGTGCTGCCTGTCCACATGTACACATGGCCGTGTTGCCAATCTTGAACTTTGTACACATATGACTGCGGAGTCGGTTGTGTCCTGTTCTGAGGCGTAAAATTATAACTTGTTCTGATCTGTTCATAATATGATAGTCATCTTGTGTTGGTGTTTGTGGCTTTCTTATTGACTTTATCATCTGTTTTTTCTGATGGTAGGTGATTGGTATATCTGGTTGGTCTTCGGCAGCACCTTCCTTAGCCAGTTGGTCTGCTTTTTCATTTCCTGGTATTCCACAGTGAGAGGGTATCCACTGCATGGTTACCCTATACTGGTAAGACAATTCGCTAAGTAGTTTTTTCAAGTCTGTTAGTTTTTCAGACTGGAGAGCTTGAAGCACTGACCTTGCATCTGTCAGGAATACCACAGGCTGTAGGTCAGAGTTGGAGTTCAGCAGTTTTTTAGCTGCCACACTAATTGCCTGGATTTCTGCATCATAATTATTGCAGAATTTTCCTGTCGGTGTTCTGATTGTATCTCTAGGCTTGTGTGGATATTCTATATATACACCTGCACCTCCATTCCTCACGGCATTCTGTGCTGACCCATCTGTGTATACTCTGACCCATATATCTTGTGGATATTCCTCATCCAGGAAACTGAGGGTGACTGTCCTTCGCTGCACATTGTTCTGATCGTCCACGCTTAGTATTCCTTTCACATGGGTCTGAATGTATATTGGCATTCCATGTCTTTCACTCCACAGGGTTTGTTCTGGTACAGGCCTTAAGGGGCTGTCAACTTCAGGTAGGTCTGTAAGTTGTCTGCGGAGTCGTTTAGCTTGATGAATAAAGCTGCTTCTTTTCAGTCGTCCCATTGCTAGATTTTGGAATCTTTCCTTCATTGGATGACTTGGCATACACTGAAACTTTTCTGCTTGAATTAGTACTTTTGTGTCTCTGCGTTCGCCAAGTGTTTGCATTCTTCCCATTTTCTGCATCTCTGCTATGGATGTTGATTTCATTGCTCCCAACATTATTCTAAGTGCCTGGTTTTGCACTTTATCTAGATCTTGTAATGTGGTGTTTGATGCAGGACACCACGCAGCTGAACCATATTCCAGGTGTGGTCTTATGCCTTGCTGGTAAACTTTACTGAGTATATTTCCACTGGCTCCCCATGTGGTTCCACTTAGTTTTCTCAGGATAGCTAACTTCCTCCTGGCTTTTGTTGTTGCTTTGTTTATGTGCTTCTTCCATGTCAGTTTATCATCAAAAGTAACTCCGAGGTATGTGGGTTGTTTGTCTTCTTTCAAGAGCTCTCCATCTATTTTGATATGACCGGCTTTTTGTTTTGGTGAGAGGGTAAAAAGTGTAGTACTGCACTTATCTGTGTTAATGCTGACGCACCATCTATTAGCCCATAAGGTTAGGGCATCGATAGCTCTTTGTATTTGTTTAGTGGCCACTGTCGCATGTTCTTCTGTGCACCAGATCACCAGGTCGTCAGCATACATTGCCACTTTGATCCCGTGTGGTAGTTCAGCAACTAGGTCATTGATGTAAACCAAGAAAAGTGTGGGCGACAGGACTCCTCCCTGGGGGACTCCATGACGCAGTAGAACCTTCTTGCTCTTGCGACCATCTAATTGTACCCTGGCTCTTCTATTATGCAGGTATGCTTTTACCCATTTGTACATTCTTGAGCTAACCCTGCAATTTCGCAATTTCTTTAGGAGCCCTTCTTTCCAGACCTTATCAAATGCTTTTCTGAGGTCTATCCATGCTGCTAGTACCAGTTTCTTATCTTGGAAGGCATCCTCAATCTCTTGGGAGAGGTAGGTTGCCTGATCTTCAGTAGAGTAGCACTGTCTGAAACCTGCTTGCTGTGATACCAGAAGGTTTTCACTTTCAAGGTACCACTGCATCCTAAGATTGATAATGCGTTCCATTGTTTTGCATAGACAGCTTGTGAGGCTGATGGGCCTGTAGTTGGAGACTGTGTTGCCATCTTTTCCTGATTTGAGGAGTGGTATCATTATTGCTTCTCTCCACGCCTGTGGTACATTACCCGTGGACCAGCTTGTGTTAAAGATCTGCAGTAGCTTTGCTCTTGCTGCAATTCCCAGGTTTCTAATCATTTCATTGGACACTCCATCAGCTCCAGGGGACTTTTTCATTTTCAATTTGGATATTGCATGCTCCAGTTCTCTCATTGTGATTGGTGCCTCCATGACTTCAGGTATAGGTTCGCCTTGTCCAATGTTTTGCTGGTTCTCTCGAACCTCCTGTTGTTTGTCTGGGCTGACTTTGATGTTATTGTCTTCTGCAAAGGAATCTGCAAAGTAATCAGCTGCATTTTTACCCTGTTAAAATGTTTCTATCTTTATAAAGTGTGATCCTGGTATTTCTCCCTGTACCTTCATCATTTAGTTGTTTTACAAGTTTCCATAATTTCCTAGTATCTCTTTCTAGGTTCAGCGACTCTGTTTTTTCTTTCCAGCTACTCCGTCTGGCTTGTAACTTGGCTCTTTGAAATTTAGCCTTTGTTTGCTGATATTTGTTGTGATGTTCTTGGCTAGGTCTGTTCTCAGCCTGCTGTCTAGATGTTTCCATCTCATTTTGCAGCTTTTCCAGTTCATCATTCCAGTAGGGTTTGTAGTTTTTGCGTGCCCCCCTGGGTATGGTTTTACTAGCAGCATTTAGTATACATCTATTAAATTCACTCACTGCTTTATTGATGTCTTTGTCCAAGTTCATGTCCTTAGCTAGAACACTGGTTAAATGCTGGTACATTTTCCAGTCTGCCCTCTTATAGTTCCACCTAGTGAGCGTGCTGCTGTCCTTGGTAAATTCATTGTGGATTTCCAGAAATACTGGTCTGTGGTCACTACCCCCAAGCTGCTTTCCAACGACACGTGTGATGTTCCATTCCAGGCCTGGTGAGTGGAATGCCAGATCTGGTGTAGAGGTGGTGTGCCATGCTCTCGAGTAGAAGGTTGATGAGTCAGCTGGCTGGTTAATAAGGATGAGATTATTTTCATCCTGCCAGCTCTCAAGTTCCTCACCTCTCTTGTCGATATGATCGTAGCCCCAGCTCTGAGAGTGGCTGTTGAAGTCACCACACACCATAAGTCTCTCTTTATCTGGAATTGTGTCTAGTGCCAATGGTTTATCATTTGGGCAGTAGTAGTTCAGGAGATGGAATTCTGCACTGTCTGTTTTTAGGTGGAGCATCTGGTATTCTGCCCCTTCCATATATACTTCCAGCTGACATGCGCTGATATTGTTTTTAACAAGTGTCAGAATTCCACCCTTTCGCCTGTCCTTTCTGTCAGATCGGTAGCACTGGTAGCCTCTGATTTTGAAGGCTATGTCGCTGCTGAGGTGTGTTTCTTGGATACAGCATATATTAACTTGTTCTTCACTGAGGACATTTTCAAGTTCCAATTTTTTGCTGTATCCATCTCTCTTACTGTTGACACCCTCAGCATTCCAGTGCATTATTTTTATTGGTCGTTTGTTTGTTTGGCCAGTAGCTCTATTCCCTTGCCTCCTGGCTCCTCGAGGCAATTGAGAAGGACTTTCAGTAACTGAGGTTGGGCCCTTTCGAGGTATAGGGCCCGGCACCGTCCCTGCCTGAACGTCCGCCACAGGGCAGGCACCATAACTTTTTATAGATACAGACATGTTTCCATTGTGTTTTGTGCGTGGCATCCTGATTCTGTGCGCCTTTTGGCTGGATGCCTCCGTCTTCAGCACTCTGCTTACTTGGGCAGGACTATGGTCCTGCTCGAATGGGACTGCCCGACCAGTCTTAGTTTCCAGCCCCTGATGGCTGAACTAAGCCCCATCACCACTGCAAGGTGCTGGCCTTGATGGGGTTATTTGAAGTCAACGTCTCGGATCAGTAACGTGATGAATTTGGAAATAGGCCTACACATCTAGATACAATGGAAGAAACGCAGCATACTTGAGGGGTATATCATTCTTGTTTCTAGTGTTGATACAATCTAAACTAATTTTCATTTTTCATAGCTAGAAAACAAGACCGTCTCCTGGTATATCATTCTTGTTTCTACTGTTGATACAATCTAAACTAATTTTCAATTTTCGCAGCTAGAAAACAGGACTGTCTCCTGGTATATCATTCTTGTTTCTACTGTTGATACAATCTAAACTAATTTTCAATTTTCGCAGCTAGAAAACAGGACTGTCTCCTGGTATATCATTCTTGTTTCTACTGTTGATACAATCTAAACTAATTTTCAATTTTCGCAGCTAGAAAACAGGACTGTCTCCTGGTATATCATTCTTGTTTCTAGTATTGATACAATCTAAACTAATTTTCAATTTTTACAGCTAGAAAACAAGACCGTCTCCTATAT
>CM067308.1:37754338-37816226 GCA_034231615.1 Meghimatium bilineatum | reverse complement strand
ACTCTGTGGTTGGGAGGGAGCCAGAGATGTACTGAGCAGCACTGGGGGGGGGGGGGGGTTGAGTAAATGGTAGTGCTGTTTTATCCCATGGCTGAGGCCCATCATAGAGACACAGTGACTCAGGACGTGACAATCCTTTTGACTTGAACATTTGGTTGCATGCCTGGAGTAAGAGACATTCAGCATAACCAGTAGTTTAATTGGTGGCGAGAAATGAGCACAGTGAACCATATCTTTGCTACAGTGGCTCGGAGCAGTACATAGGTTGAAACCTACGTTCTTGGTGGTATAATAGTTATTCTCTGGTCCGGGGTAACCCACAGACTCCACAGGAGTATAATGCCAGTAAAATGGCATTGGGTCAAAGGCCTTGAACTCATGGACCGCTGGATCAACAACCAATGAACCGACGCTGGTTCATAACATATTAGCTTTACCTTCTCATAAATGACTCACTCTAATTCAGAGAATCAAATAACATTCAAGGTGGTTGTATGAAAATAAAGTTGACAAACAACGGATTACACAGATTGTTAATGATTGTACATAATTACAAAGTAGACTAAATATGCAATCATTTATTCTTTACTGCAAATCTTTGTAGCACAATGTAATATTTATTTATTTTTTTAAACAAAATTGTTGTTTTATACTAACACAAAACTGATGTTTCTAAAAGATGTAACAAATTTCTTTTTTTCCAATAGTCCTCTACCTGTGATATATTTTTTTTTTACTTTTAATAATGTATTATTGTAATATCCAATATGAAAACAGAGGAAAACAAGCACTTCTTACAATGCTACTTTCTCGGTCTTCCTTATAAGGACAGATGGCCGCCATGGTCATTGAAGAATTAACAATACAGAGAAGCAATAGAACAGCCAGTTTTCTTGAAGGTATCATCATTTTTGTTTTCTGAACTCGAGAGCTCCAATCTTGAGATATATTCATGGAAATAATGAAAGTCACTCACATATATTGATACATTTAATAATTTTGCAACATTTGAGGATGTGGTTATTTACAATAAATAAGGAAGATGAAGGTCATTTCTTCGTTTTCGTAGAGTTTGTGGTGACCACTTTTTAGAGAATTATAGATGGGGTCGGGGGGTTAACGCCAATTTTTTTTGTTTTCTTCCTAGGACTAAATGTCCTCTTCTTGCTTCCTATGACTAAATGTCCTGTTCCTACTTCCTTTGACTAAATGTCATGTTCTTACTTCCTAGTACTATATGTCCTGTTCTTATTTACAAGGACTAAATGTCATGTTCTTACCTACAAGGACTAAATGTCCTGTTCTTATTTACAAGGACTAAATGTCCTGTTCTTACTTACAAGTACTAAATGTCCTGTTCTTACTTCCTAGTACTAAATGTCCTGTTCTTACTTCCTAGTACTAAATGTCCTGTTCTTACTTACAAGGACTACATGTCCTGTTCTTACTTCCTAAGAAGTCTGGAGATGTGATAAGAAACTACCATCACTCCCCCCCCCCACCTTTACATAAAGGACATGTATACATATATGTATATTTCCGGTTCTGTTGTTAAATGGTACAGAGCGCGTCTATGATGGCCAAGGTGCCGAGATCGACAACCGTCACAGTCAATTGTGCTATGGACCGTTCAGAAAACAATGGCAAACTACTGAACGTATTTGTAGGTTATTGTACAGGAAATCACTAAAGTCAAAAAATGCTGGGCTGATTGCCACGTCCTGAATATATAATATGATACCAATTTATATATGTATATACATTTACTGTTGAAATAAAGAACATTATTGTAGTGCTAATGGAAGCCAAATTTCAAACGTGTACCAAAATTGTATTTTACGGAGTTAATGTTTAAACCTTGGCATGAAGAACATATCAGACTTTATCAATGAAATGATGTTCATTTAATTTGGTTTGGACTTCTATTCTTTATGACTGAGGACTCCGTTTCAATTATGTTTTCCCTGACTTTTATCAGAGAACGACAACTCCGTGGCATGGATCCGATTAGCCGTTGGGTCTGTTGTTGTGGTATCGCTGCCCATTCTTCACGCAGTGCATGAGACAACTGTCGGAGATTGGCTGGAGCCACGTCTTGCAAAAATATTGTTTTGACCTTGACTTCTTTCATGACTCACGAATCATGAGGTGAGTACAATTCTGTTAACCACAAGAATTTAATGACAAGCTGGACACAGTCAACAGGTTTGATGATGTTCAATCAGTGAATGTCTTTTATAGAATTATAAAAGTAACTTCAAAATAAGCTGCGTTTGGTTGTTTTTTACAGTATATATATATATATATATATATATATATATATATATATATACTATATATATATATATATATATATATATATATATTTGTGTGTGTGTGTGTGTGTGTATGGTCGATATAGTTACACACATTAATATATTTTATGCAGAATTGTCATATATTTGAAGCACACTAAATCACTATATAAATTATATACAATTTGATGACACAAACGTGTATTTCTAGATACACTAGATAGTGTTACACGACACTGACATATTTGTCTAGATATATTACCACGTTCTCAATCCATCACTACCTCTCACTCAATCACCAGCCACATTGCACTAAACACATAATAAATCAGTAGATTTAATTACAAAAATACCTGGTCGATTCGTGTCCAATTATCTACAATTGATACACGCTAGTTAAAACAGTGTATCAAGAAAGGCAATTGATCTTTCAACCAGTATATTTAGACACACACTGATAGATCATGTCAAAGTTATGCTGCAGTTGGATGTGTCAGGCAATAGTCACATTTATCGCAGTCAATCTGTAAACAGTGACACGACGACTTCCGTTCTCCGAACTATATCCTGAGAACCTGCAGGAGTTAGAGAACGAACATGAGGATGAAGTAATTGATTATAGTAACTAATTGGGTTAAAATGTGGGTTTTTAAAAAAAAATATGTATGCATATTTCTCTATATGTTTAAGAGTGTTAACAGCTGCAGTCTTCCACTCATTCCTAATTCTCAAAATTTACACGAGTACATCTTTGAAAATTCTTGAGACTAACGGGAATTGAACTTATATCTTTGAATAAACTTACCGTGAATGTTCAGCATGTATGGGTTCAGCTGTCCTTACCTTGAAAGATAAAAAGCCAGAATTTAACTATGTAGAGTTCTGCTACACCTACCTGGTTTAAATATGGCCGTAACTGATTGTGCAATGTCAACTACTGTATATTATTACGCCCAGAGTGGTCATATGTTTCATAGTTACCACTCGGCATTTTGAAAAAACCTCACATACACGGGGAAAAAAAATCTCTGAAATGCCCAGTTCACTTTATATATTCATTAATGGTATTTTTCTATCATCTATCTATCCTATATATGTGTGTGTTTTTTCGCGTGTGTGTATGCACATGTGTGTGTGTGTACATAAAGTAGAGTAAAGTTTCCCTCTCCACACCATTGGGGTGTATTACAAAATTCAGTGTTAGGCATGCACTTTTTCATAAACGAATGGCATAGCTAGGGATAAAGTGTGTAGCATCACGCATACCGCCTTTACTTTTCAAGAAGATGTTGTGTACATTTCTTTAGGTTGTGTCCACATATGAACCGTTGATGATTTAAACATATTTCTGGTTGAACAGAAAATTAAACCTTTGATCAATAGACTAAAAAAACCAATTCATTTACAACTTTTCCACCGCGGTCTCATATATATTATTCTTGAGCACTACACTAAATAAAACACTTAAAAGTGTTACCTGTGAAAACATATTCTGAATTTGACGTGAATTGCAAATAGCTTATTTGTTACAAAGACAGCAGGTATTTTCATTTCTTTTTTCCGTTTTCTTGTTGATAAAAGTTCAGATAAATATAACAATGCTAATATACTGTTAAAAAAATTTAGAGCGTAATACAAACTTCAGCATGGTAGTAATAATTTTTGATTGATTTACGCAGAGTTAAATAAGAAAGCTTCTGGTTAAGTAATAATTATGTTTCCAAGAGGCTGTTGAAATTATTATCACCTTCACTTTATTCCACAAATTGTTTGATTGACTCTGAAATAGAAAGCTGAAATTATTTATGAAAGTGGAAATAAGAAAATTACACAAATTTCAAGTGATATAAATGTCAAATAGCTCACGGGACTTATTGCGAAACAACTGGTTATTACATGCTAACCAACATCGTTTAAAACTGTGACAATCCATAGATGTGGTCTCCCATGTCAGATGTTCAAAGTACAGGCGATTACAGTTCCCGTAGCTGGATGATTTATATACAGTCCTAAGTCTGCAAAGTTGGCCACAATGTAAAGTAGTATCACATTTAATACGAAGATCCCATAATCGTTGCCTAGAATTGTACAAAAATTCAGAAGCTATTTCCAATATGCACTGAAACTGCAGTACGTCTTTGTTAACTGTATGGAATACATTGTTAACTCTCCGTCTATAGATGCATGTCAGTTTGTTTTCTTGTTGCAGCGTACGAATGTATGTCAGTAACTGCTTACGTTATTAGTAAAGTTGAAATTAAGTATAGATGCTATAATTCACATCATTAAACTCATAGTTCTCCACATTTTGGATACTTCGAAACACGAACTGCGAATCGAACTCAATATCTGCTTTAGTGAATAAATAAATAAGTAAATATTTCGTAAATATTATAAAGTGTTATTTTATAGTTTGCTGTAACGACCTCAAACCACTTGCAATAAACCAGTATGATACCCTTATCTAGTTACAAAAAAAGTATCAACAATTAATAAAAAATTGCCCGACTAACATTCTCATTTTAAAAAAAGCCTGATTGAAAATCCCAGCCCTTGGCAACGGTGTGGAGTAGATGTGGTTTTGAATCTCCGATTCTGAAATGAATAGTTGAAAAGGAGCGATTTGCATTACAAAGAAATATCGATTACAACCAAGTATTGCTGAATATTCACACATACAGAAGGTGTAATATTATTTACGGCTTGATTGAGTCATCGTTCTAAATTGTAATCTTGACATCACTTCACTATTGATGAGAATATCAGGTGACCAACCAATTGCGCATGCGCCACATGTAGCATATTGCAAGATTATAAATGGTACATCACACACCAGTGCTAATATTTTGTTTGAAGCGTAGTGTTATAAAATGTACTGAAAATTAATCAACTTTAATAAATCCGAGAAACTTTAGTTTATTCATGGAAATCAATTTTAAGGAATCTGAACAGCACTAAATTATTCATGGAAATTAATTTACGACACCCGAACATCATTAAATTATTCATCCAAATATAATATACCTCCCCCCACACCCCCATCAATCATTAACACTGTTTTAATTTCAAAACATATTACCTGGAGTACAGAGAATACAGTGATTCAAGGAGCATCAAATTATGTCCAAGTTGAAAGGGAGTTTACTTCTGTGTACTGTAGATTTGAAAAATGCATTATAAACATAACATCCCTGTATACTAACACTACCAATTGTTCTGATGGTGGAGGTTCTACCACTACGAGTAATTTCGGCGGATGATGTAGTGCTGATCTGCGGCTGACAATAACCGACTAAAATTTGAGAAATTAAAATATTACTGCCACAGAAACCTGTAACCTGAACTGAAAAATTACGAATATTTTCGGATGTGTACCAGGAGACGAGTAGAGGTTCAGTGGGACAAGGACATGACTCAACTTGGATATACAGATACTCAAGATTGGATAAGGATGCTAAAGCTAAAGGCAGGCGTGAGAGAAGGTTGCCACTGATTTCTAAAATTGTGAGTGCTGTGAGAGATATAAAAGCAGAATTAGAAATTGTAGTGATTGTATTATTCTGTAGGTAGAGATATTCCAAGAGAGAAAGCTTTCTGAAACTTAAATCTGTGATATCCGTTATTTTGTTAATAGAAAGGTCTAGATGTGTCAGACTTAGGGGAAACACATTCGATATAACTGTTGTAATCTGGTTATTTGATAAATCTAACTGAGTAAGTGATGATAATTGCGCAACGAATACCGGCGCAGAAGAAAGTTTGTTACTTGAAAGATCTAAATAGGACAATGTCTGCTGAACATGGACGTTAATCATGTTTGATATTGTATTTTTGGCTAATTTCAATACACTAAAATTTGTCAATTTTGATAAGTTCGGAATCAAATTCAAACACATTGATTCTATTTCCAAACTAATAAGTTTCTTCGCGTAAGGAAACAAGTTCAATTCTTCAATTCCCGGTCTGCCTTTCACGTTTATTATGTTGTTATTACTGAGTCGTAGAAACGCTAAATTTCTCAATATTCTTAGTGCTGTAGGTGCTACAGTCAGTTCAGTATTTGCAAGAGATACATCTTCTAGTGTGTCCTTCACAGAACTGAAAGCATCATTAGGAATAGATTTGAATGGGTTGCTGGAAAAATCTATTTTGGTCAGCAAGCGAAATGAAGAAAACCAACCAGGCCAAGCAGACAATTGTACGTTCACTAACGAAAGAGAACTAAACATGATCGATGTATTTTGCAATGGGGAAATGTCCCAATCCCTATAACGCATGTCGATAATTGTTAAACTTCTTAGATTAGGTAACTTAAACAAAGCAGTTGGTAGTTGCGAGAAATTTGCTTCAGATATGATAACTTCCTGTAATGTTGTGGCGGAGTTGTTAAACGCATCTTGAGAAATAAAATTCAGTGGGTTCTTCGAAATCTCAATCTTGATTATTCCAGTAGGTATATTCTCCTTCTCGTCCAGGCGTCCTTCTTGGAGACACATAAACAAGACAAATATAAAATATTTTGTTTTGAACTCACTTATATGTGGATATCACATACGAAAACTTAAAGCACTGATCACATGATTAAAACTTAGCGCACTGATCACATGATTAAAACTTAGAGCACTGATCACATGATTAAAACTTAGAGCACTGATCACTTGATTAAAACTTAGAGCACTGATCACATGATTAAAACTTAGAGCACTGATCACATGATTAAAACTTAGAGCACTGATCACTTGATTAAAACTTAGAGCACTGATCACTTGATTAAAACTTAGAGCACTGATCACATATTAAAACTTAGAGCACTGATCACTTGATTAAAGCTTAGAGCACTGATCACTTGATTAAAGCTTAGAGCACTAATCACTTGATTAAAGCTTAGAGCACTGATCACTTGATTAAAGCTTAGAGCACTGATCACTTGATTAAAGCTTAGAGCACTGATCACATGATTAAGGGATATACTCTAAAATATAAAAGTGATATGAAATTGAGGAATATAGGTTATCCAGAATAAACTCACTATAAAGTGACATGAAAAGGGGTAAGACGAATTAAGACGACAAAAAGAACTATGGAAGTAAAGAGTTCAAACGTATAGGACCAGATTCTGAACGATAGGTACCCGAAAGGAAAGGATACAATACATGAGAATTACTATCTGGATGAGAAGGTTGATAGACAACGGTTACCACAGGAAATCAGAAGGTTTACCAATGCCCACTAGACAAACCACCCATGCAACAGAAAATCTTAGTAGATGACATGCCGTTATATTGAAGCTCTCTAATGAAAGCTTTGTAGCATGTCATCTATACAATTATATACCTCCTCTGAGTAGAAGGCTCCTTCAATAAGCATTGCACTAAGCTGAAATCTGAAGTCTCCTGGATATGAAAGAAAGTTCAGAAAAACCAACCCCACTGCACATAGGAAGTAAGAGCTAATCGCTTGCAATTCCTGAAGTTCTCAAACAACAAACAAACATGTTCATAAATTAATATCATGACCTTTATTTTTAAAAGGTTTGAACATAACTTTACGCAGATATTTTTTATAACAAACTTTTTATATTTGCTTGGATATTTTCTACAATGGAAAAGAGGGGAGCCTTATGAGAAGGTATGTCAATTATGCGGACTCAAAAAATTCTTATGCTAAAATATCAGTTCATAGTGTTATGACCTCAACTAGAAAGGAAGGGCTAGTGTTTCAGATATAGGATTCAAGTTATAGGAATTTCCTTACTTGCATAAAAAGCGGAAGATTAACAATGTTAATCGTAGTTGTATGTTAAATTTATATACCGTCACCATGTCTGTTGTATGATCTCCAAGAACTTTACTCAGGAAAAAAAATATACTTCTTAAACTATATTCCTAGATAAAGAAAAATACTTCTGACATTATAAATTGAATGAAACTGATGTCTTGGACCTGGAAAATCAAAACTATACACAAGATTAATGACCTGATTAATAACACAAGATTAATGACCTGATTAATGACCTGATTAATGACCTAATTAATTACACGATTAATAACCTGGCACTACATCCTTGATTGATTTTTTTTTTAATGTAGTACTAAATAAGTATTTTCTTATAAACCTTGATTATACAAAAATATTCGCCCTATCTCTAACTTCTACGTAAGTCACAGTTTCAATTATTATAAACAACATATAGTTCAAGTGGAAAGCTGATTGGTTGATGTTTCTATTTCTCCAAACGTCATTGAAAGCTTCTTTTGGGTGTTTTTGGATTGATTCCGGCAATAATTGTGTCTTCGCCTTTGTCATAAATTCTCAATTTCTCAATTCGTCGAATAACAATCGACCTAAAATCTCGTAGTCTCTCAAAGAATCTGGTTCATCACGTAGAAAATAGTGTCAGGCAAATCCATGCTTTTCTACTTGGCTCAGTAGTAATACAAATCCGTCTATCAATTCAGACAGTCATCGCTAAAATTATATAACATCATTAGTTTTGAAGGCGGGGTCATCTCAATTCAAGATCCTGAATTCCGTATAATTTGATTTCTCTGTGTTTGAAACATTCCAACTTATATAAGTATAATATCTCACCTTCTTGTTAGCTTCCAATTAGTTTACGAAACACTTTGAAGATTGCAAGTTCTTAGATTCATCCAACAGTAAATTACACATTTATCGACTACTAAATCACAGACTATATAACAAATGGCTCTAGATGATATTACACTTAATTTCACATAATAATCCATGTATTTTCGAACAATGCAAGTTCCTCTTGACAATTTACATCGTTTCCACTCTGCCAAACGGAAGATTCCGCCGGCAATGATTGTTCTGAATGATACATTTCTAGATGAGTATTTGTGACTTGATTCTACAAGTGTTTCTTCTAGACTGACTTTAATTCACACTATTATTTCCAAAGTTTTCCGTTTTCACACTGCTCTTTGCAAATTTTCCAGGCTCCGAATACATTCTCCACGTTTTTTAGAAGTTCGATTCATAAATTCTTACTTGTTTTCATCAAACTTTCTTACTTCTGATCAAATGTTCAGTTTCCCTCGGCAACTAGTATTCTTGAATATAAACTGTCACCTCAAACAGAACGTTAATTATGTTTTCGTCTCAAAGTGACTTTTCTCGACAATGTTCACAGGAATACACGAGATAGTTTAATTGTATTCTGGCGTTACGTTTTTGTGTTATGTACCACCACCCACCCCCCGTGTCACTACCCTCTTATCAAACTATTGGATTTGTTATTCTTTCCTTACTATCATCAATTCAATTTATCTCGGTTATATTTATTTGATTCATTGGTACAATTTCCTCGTTGTCTCAGTAATTTTTCTCTGTGATATACTGTAATTTTATCACAGAATGAATGCTATATCCTCTTTCGTCACGTTGAATGAATGATTTATCTTATCATTTCATGTATAATGAATATTTTATCCTGTCATTTCAAGTAGAATGAATTATTTGTCTTTTTCCTTCAAGTAGAATTAATGATTTGTCTTCTCACCACAAGTAGAATGAATGATTTGTCTTCTAAATTTAAGTAGAATTAATTATTTATCTTCTTACTTCAAGTAGAATGTATGATTTATTTTCTCACTTCAAGTAGAATGTATGATTTATCTTCTCACTTCAAGTAGAATGTATGATTTATCTTCTCACTTCAAGTAGAGTGTATGATTTATCTTCTCACTTCAAGTAGAATGTATGATTTATCTTCTCACTTCAAGTAGAATGTATGATTTATCTTCTCACTTCAAGTAGAATGTATGATTTATCTTCTCACCACAAGTAGAATGTATGATTTATCTTCTCACTTCAAGTAGAATGTATGTTTTATCTTCTCACCACAAGTAGAATGTATGATTTATCTTCTCACTTCAAGTAGAATGTATGATTTATCTTCTCACTTCAAGTAGAATGTATGATTTATCTTCTCACTTCAAGTAGAATGTATGATTTATCTTCTCACCACAAGTAGAATGAATGATAAGTCTTCGCACTTCCAGTAGAATAAATGATTTGATTTTTAACTTCATACTGAGTGTAATTTTTCTTCCGTCAAGTAGAAGGAAGTTTTTGTTTAAGTAAACTTATGAGTAATTTTTCTAATTATTTCCAACAGAATTATGGGTATTATTCTTCCACTCAAGTTTATTCTTGACATCAACATGCCACATAGATGACACATCTAATTCATAAAACCTTACACACTAAACAACAATGTACGCAATTCTTTCACATGTTTTTTTCAGTTCCCATGCACATAGATGATTGGTAAGACATCTTTGTGTATTTTTAATAATTACATACATTTGTGTTTCTATTTCCTGTGTTTATTCGTTTCTTGAAAATAGGTTCATGTTTAACCGCAACTAACAATTAGTCCTTGTTATTTCTTTACTGTTATTTATTGTTTACATTAATTTGTTATTTAACAGACAGAATATCCAGTAGCAGTACTACATTTATATAAGGAGTCTATTATTTAAAACAAAACTGAACATCATCCTGTTGATAAACTAGTAGGACTATTGTCCTGCTACAAGAGAGAACCAGCAGAGTTTGAGAATGAACGCTGAAGAAGAAGAAAATGAATCTGTTATTTCAAATAAATTATATCCCGCCAAAGACGGACCATTGGCGCAAATAAAACTGCAACACAGCGCATTTCTATTTGCTGGACTACATCCTGCTGGAAATCTAGTTGGACCATTGTCCTGCTACTATAGATATCCAGTGGGAGTTTGAGAATGAACGCTGAAGAAGAAGATATAAATTATATCAAATAGTCCACTTCAATTTGTCCAATTTATTTGTTCCATTTGTTATCCAATCTGACAACACAGAAAAACAACAGTACTTACAATTTTACCATTTACAAGGTCTTGACTGTAAGGACAGATCATCCCCATGGATATTGAAACGCAGGCAATATAAAGAACCAAAAGAACGTCTAGATTTCCTTCAGCTATCATCTTTGTGTTTTCTGAATTTGAGTGCACGAATCACAATTTTGAGAGCAGATACATTTACAATGTTTGCAAAAATTTAATACATTACACAATTTAATAAATTTAGCACAAGTTCATCTCTCGTACTTTGATTTCTTTAATGGTATATACCTTTAACTAACTGCATATAGTAAAATAGCACTAATATGTACCTCATAATCGATATTTATAAGCGACTATATCAGTAACTCTATGCGTTTGAGTTTACGTATTTAATAGTCCGAAACTGCACGTACAAGGATCAAATTTGGCCACTTTATATTTTGGACGATTCTCTAGATTGTAGTTGTAGCAGAAAATCGAATTGTCCACCCGTTGTCCAGCAAACGTTGACTAGTGATACGATTTATTGACCTTTTCCCTCTGACCGAGATACGCAATTTGCATTCATAATGTCAACATTTGTTCGTAACGGTTCACGAAATATTAAAAAAATATCGGGTTATGCTGCATTTTAATTAACGTAGACAATGTATTTCCATAAGAAACATGATGTCTACATTCGTGTCTGATATTTCGTTTGATAATTGATTAAATAAAAGAGTAATATTTGGCATCTGTTTCGGACCGCTATTGTTCAAAATATCATTAGAAGTGTGGCATTGAGGTATGACCACGGTCCTAACATTTGTTAAAGTTTCGGAAAGACTACATCGACGGAGGCTACATCTATTGAGCGAATTATTTAATTGTTTTCATTGTTTTAATTATTGTGTTTGATAATGTATTCGATAAATGTGAACATATCGCATTTCTTTCAGATTGCTACCGGTCACAGCAACATTAAATGTTTGTTTTGCGTATAGAAATTGCAGTTCCACTCTTCTGGTGCTTCTTGTGTATTCCATATTATGTTAAACAGCCTATGTAACCATTGTATCCCTATATCTGCTGCTGCCTTGATTCATTCGAATTGTATGTTATCGGGAATCTGTGACTTTGCATGATGGTGCTGTTTATATGTAATTTTCTACTGTCAGAAATAAGTTTCGTTCTAATTCTTCAGCTATTTTGTTTAATATATTGTCGTTCCCTCCCTCTTTTAGATTTATCAATTCATTAAATACTGATGCAAATTTTCCATGATTCTTTTCTGTTCAATGATTGTCTTTCCATTTACATCATTTATTATTTCGGCTGGTTCATATTTAACTTTATAGTAATAAAAAAATACGTAAATAAATATCACCACAAGTGGGATAAAATGTAGTTTTTCTTTGGTAAATGAATAATGTAAAAGAACATTAAGAAAAATTAAATTATGTGTGCTGTATTATGACTTTGCTTTGTCTTTCGTGAATAAATACAAGAAATCGACTTCTCTACCACAAATCTTCAACATAAAACTGCATTTGAAAACTATGTTTAATCTTGTTTTACCTTTACTAATATCTATTATAAATGATATGGACAAAATGGAAAGATTAATTTGAAATAACTTACCGTGCATATTACCCGTTATGTGTTCAGTGGTCGCTTTAAATGAGGGATTGTGCAGATAATGTAGGTTTAATCTAGGAATATAATTTCTGGTAATATTGCGTGAGCACGATGCGCATAGCGAGCTGTACTATAACCCGGATGATGAATACTCAAAATTTTATTCAACATTCGCTAAATAGTGTACGTCATTTTTTAATATGAGACGGTAAATGTAGTCTGGTTGTCTCTATAATCAACAATGTCTGAATAGAATCAAATATTGCAGAATGTCCGGAAACAGACAAATAGTTGAATACAGAAATTCGCTAGAACGGTGTCATCGTTTTAAGTTCCTATCATTTATATATCATAGCATTGGTCGTCTCAGAAACGGACAATTCAAAATAATTCAGTAGTGGAAAAAATCACGTTTAATTGATTATATGAATTATTGACCATTACATTTAATTTATTATATGATTTATTGACCGTTACCTAAATTTATTATATCGCTGAAACCCTTTGTTGCCTTTCGGCGTCAAGGGTAGAAGGGTAGTTTTCTGGAGGCGTGTGTGCTGCGTATGTTATGGAATTTGTCTCCTCCTTTACTTCAGTGGTCCATCGTTTTCGTGGTCAGCCTCTAGGTCTGGTTTCGCTGTATCTGTGTAGCATAGCTTGCTCTGGTATGTTGTCTGATGGTAGTCTGCTGATGTGTGCAAACCATTTGAACTGTTGTGCATATTTAATATGATGTTTTCGTATTCGTTGTTTATCGTTTGTCTCCGAGAACCCCTCGATTTTCTACGGGCGACTTGAGTTATCACTGTCAGATTGCTAATCCTGTCGCAGTGCTGTATCGGGAAAACCTCACCTGGCTACGCCGTGATCTCTAATTAATACATACATTAATGAGTCCACCTATTCCAGATGAAGAGTCCCGTAACACCGAACTACACTTCCATTTGTGACATGTGAGAATCAACACAGATTTGATTTGTCTGTTGTCATAATTTTTATTTTCTGTGAGTTTAGATATATATTTTGGATCTCGCTGTATTTATTTGTTGTTGTGATTAGCTTTTTCAGTCCCTCGGGATGTGTAGTAAGGAGGACTGTGTCATCTGCATATCTTATTTCTGGAATCTTGTACCCACCGATATTTATTGGATGAAACTCATTTTCCTCTAGTTATATTCCTTCTATCTATGTAGAATATCTGTTTTCTGTTAGTGTATTCCCTTTTTTGTCTTTTACTTCTCGAAGCACGGGCTTGAATTTATTCTGTTGTATTGCTCGTATAGTATTGAACATATTTTGCTATTTCCTTGTTGTTGTTTTTTCATCGATTTCTCAGCAACTTCCCTGCCTCATTTACTTGAATGTATAAGAGGCGATTTTACTTTAATAGATCTGAGAGTACGTGATTCTGTACAACTGACTCAGCAATTCACAGTGAAGAACTATTTTTTTAACTACTATACAGTCATTCCTTATTATTTTCCTTTCATTTTCAACATTCGTAAACAAAATTTGGACAAGACGAATCCAACCATCACTCAAATGAGTTATCGCGGAACATAGAACATAATAATAACATTAAGAATAATTTGTATTGCTGTTATTGCTGTTGTTTTTATTTTGAATGTTATTATTATTATTACTGTTGTTGAAAGGTAGTGTATATATAACATATATTCGCAATTAGTTCTGAATTCTTAGTCACCACTATATTTGTCAGTGACATTATCTATATGTTTCTGTGACACTATCTGTATGTTTCAGTGACACTGTCTATATGTTTCAGTGACACTATCTATATGTTTCAGTGACACTATCTATATGTTTCAGTTACACTATCTATATGTTTCAGTTACACTATCTATATGTTTCAGTGACACTATCTATATGTTTCAGTGACACTATCTATATCATTCTGTGACATTATCTATATGTTTCAGTGACACTATCTATATCATTCTGTGACATTATCTATATGTTTCAGTGACACTATCTATATGTTTCAGTGACACTATCTATATGTTTCTGTGACCCTGAAACTTTGACCTACGAACAAGTTCGTATGAATTGGGCTATTATATCACAGATTGTTTAAAGACCTTCTAACTGGTCACTCACTCCCTTCAGCTGATCGGTGCTAGAGACCTTTGACATGAAATATACGCAGTAACAAATGGACAACACAGATCACTCACGAAGCTTGCTACTTCTAGGTCCGTGTCCGTTGTGATTAAACTGTCTCAAAACCGGCCTCTCCCTTTTGACCGCAGAAGGGACAATGATTCCATGTGGAAGACTATACAAATTAATATAATAAATGTATTTACATATAACAACAACAGTAGAGAAAATGTAATCCAGACATATTTGGCTAAGTTTTTAACGAAAAGGTTCAAAAGTATTATATGACCGACTTAACTATAGTCGGGTTTTCTCATATGTATCCTGCCCTTCTCCGAGAAACGGTATGCAAAACATATTATCCATAGTAAGCGTGAATTTTGTTTACCAGCCATGCTTCACTGCGCTAGGCCACTCTATTGCCTTGATATGTTTGGTTTAATCAAATTTACCTGTTATCGTGAGGTGCGTAGTTAGTACAATTTTTTTAAATTATAGTTTTACAACCATAAAAATAGTGGAGGACGCGGTTCTGGTAATCCAGTCACCACGACACCCGTGTAAATTCAGTATTGTTTTCAGAAAATTAGATAATTTGTTTCGTCAGCTAAAGAATAGTATAACAATAGTCGGATTAGCCTTATGCAGTGACGTGAAATGCGTTAGCACTCCAAACTGTTAAGAACTTCTTTAACTACAATAAAGAAGTACTAACTTTAATTTATTTGACATAGACGCACACAGGACTTAAACCTAATTCAATTTACATGCAGCTTGTGCCTTTACCCATCACCTCCAAGTTTAGTCAACAGTTTCAAATTCACCGATCAATTAAAGTTTCTGGTCTATTTCGGAATGGTTTAAGAATAAGGCTAAAAAAAAAACAACTTCGTTTAATCTCCTTTCAATTTATCGACTACAACAAATAAAAGTTGCTATGACAACCATCCACTTAATTTTTTTAAACACGCGTAGTTACTGTACAGGTAATAGATCTTTGTTGTTGTTAGTAATCGTGTGTCAGTGTTTGAAAGTGAGTAGCTGCCCTTGCTAACGTGTGAAATATTTAATAAAAGTGAGTAGCTGCCCTTGCTAACGTGTGAAATATTTAATAAAAGTGAGTATCTGCCTTTGCTAACGTGTGAAATATTTAATAAAAGTGAGAATGACATTATAATCATGATATTTAATTAGTATGTCGGTGAAATATATCGCCATGTAATTAGAAGAGAGAAGATGAGTTAAGTATTACGTGAACTAGACAGTTACGTAAAGTAAATAGTATCAGATATTGCTTAAACCCAGAAATCAGCTGTTGAGTAACTGATGCTCCATATGTACAGACGCTATTGATTTGAGAGCCGATAGCCTTGCATCTATGTATGATTTATTCAACATAAAACCAGCATGACAGGAATCGATTGAATGTTACCCCAAGATTCTTCAGTTTGTCGTGTCTGTCAATATGACATCAATTGATGGTAACGGTAGGTGTGTCAAATATCTCAATGTTGTTGTTTACTAAGAACAAATGGACGGTTATAACCATCGTATCATCCCCTATCCAGTTCACGAACAATAGATAAATTATACAGTCCTTGACACAGTACATCACTGTCGTGAAGTTATTTCTGTTATTAGCGTTTATCCAGATCAATGGCTAATGTGCTTCTTGTCTGGTCTGGCAACCCTAATATACAACATATGCGAATGTTCCAGAATTTTCTCACGTCTCCTTTCCTCACCGGTAGTTGCCCAATGTATTAAGGAGCAGATAAGTCGTCTCGAGAAGAGATATTAAACGTTGTGCTTGGAGCAGCTTTCCATGCAGATTCTGCTTGGATGATTAATCAATAGTTGCTAGCCAGTTCTTTTCCAGGTTTATGTAGTGACTACAGGTAACAGTGAAGCCTGTAATCCGGTACTTCAGAATCCCGCATGCTAATGTTAAAGTCCTTCACTACCTTTGTAAGTTTATAATATGTACTCACTGCAGCAAAACTGAAATCCATGGGAAGCATCACGGCCTTCAGAGAATCCAAACCACGCCTAATGTTCCAGCTGCAGTAAGAGTGTCTTGTAAATTGAAACTTTACGGACAGCCAAAGTATGTCCAAAGTTTGAGATATTATAAAATATGTAAATCAAAATCAGGAAGAATCTAGAAACATTATGCCAGGGAATATCATTAAACCATAGGATGCAGGACGCAGGATTTGCCTTTAGAGTGATTGTGTCTAACGAGGAATTCATCGCTGGAGCCTCACCTGAACCCCAAATCCAAGATGGTTCATAGCGACTTCATGAAGAGAGTTGACTACAGGCAATCACACCTGAACCCCAAATGCGAGATGGTTCATAGCGACTTCATGAAGAGAGTTTACTAAACACAATCCTGTTTATAATGCAGGAAGGCATATTCATGTGGTTCTTTGAGAGATTTAGGAATGTAGCAAAACAGAAAATACCTGCAGTGATATTCAATAAAGTAACTTTTCATTAGTTTAGATCAGAGGTATGCAATCGTTCTGAGTCGGTGAGCCAGAGTGAGCTTCACTTATTACATTTGAGATGTGCACTGCTCCACTTATTATATTTGAGATGTGTGTGATAGTATCTGGTTGCAGAACCCTTCACAGGCAGGGGGTTTTACAGTAAGAAGTGAGAACCCTTCACATATAGCAAAATATGGACGGCGTGAAATGCAACACATTGAATGTTTTGCTCTTGCGTAAATGTTGTCACTATGGATGCTAGTGGCACACCATGCAAAGGTGTGTTTATCTAAGAACGTGTCAAGCGACGATAAAACACAAACGTGTGTTTTTATAGGAACGTGTCAAGCTGTGATCAAGTGCAACGTTTGTTTACCTAAGAACATGTCAGATAATAGACAGACGGGAATCATACCAGGTAGAAGCTTCCTGGTTGGTCTGAGGCAACGTGGGTTTATTGTAACCAGAAGGATCAATTTCATTAAGCTCGTGTCATAACGTGCGCCTATAATTCTGGAAGTGTTAGAATAGTATGCAAATCTTGACATTGTATATTTTATATTGATGATATATTATACGTCTCGGAGATATCAATTACTCCAGAGTATAATATTGGTTGTGTCGTTGGTTTGAAGTTATATTAAACGACATTCTGATTATGTATTAAGAAGTGACTCTGTGTTCATTGATAAGCACTTATTAAAAACCAAGAAGAGATCTACGTCAGCAGTCATTGTAGATCACCAGTCATTCTTGATCACCACCTTCAAAAGTAACAACTGTAACACTTCCTCTTCTTTGTGAAAAGAATATACTGTTACACTGAGGCCTAGGACCAGTACGTTCCCGGCCAACACGAAGTACTAACCACTATATTGATCTACGCCAATGTATGTTTAAATATTCATGGATTCGTTACAAATTCCGACATCTGTTCAAGAAGATTCGCATTGTGAGTATTAAGGTATTTGACAATGAACAGTTTTGTATAAGATATATCTAGAAGGAACAAGTTTTTCTATAGATAAGTGTGAGAACAATGGATTAGTTAATTGACAATGAACAGTTGTGTATAAGATATATCTAGGAGGAACACGTTTTTCCTTACTGATCATTGGGAGAACAATGGATTAGTTAATTGACAATGAACAGTTGTGTATAAGATATATCTAGAAGGAACAAGTTTTCTACAGATAAGTGTAACAGTATATTCTTTTCACAAAGAAGAGGAAGTGTTACAGTTGTTACTTTTGAAGGTGGTGATCAAGAATGACTGGTGATCTACAATGACTGCTGACGTAGATCTCTTCTTGGTTTTTAATAAGTGCTTATCAATGAACACAGAGTCACTTCTTAATACATAATCAGAATGTCGTTTAATATAACTTCAAACCAACGACACAACCAATATTATACTCTGGAGTAATTGATATCTCCGAGACGTATAATATATCATCAATATAAAATATACAATGTCAAGATTTGCATACTATTCTAACACTTCCAGAATTATAGGCGCACGTTATGACACGAGCTTAATGAGATTATGAACTATCTCATTATTTTACTAGACGTATAATCTATCGCCAATATAAACTATACAGTGTCAAGATTGCATACTATTCTAACACTTCCAGGATTTAGCACACGTTCTGGTACGAGCTTAATGAGATTATGAACTATCTCATTATTTTACTAGACGTATAATCTATCGCCAATATAAACTATACAGTGTCAAGATTGCATACTATTCTAACACTTCCAGAATTATAGGCGCACGTTATGACACGAGCTTAATGGTCAACTAACTTTGTTTCCAGTTGTTGAAGTCAACAAGGGACTTGTCTCCTGTGAGACAAGTGCTAACTCTCTCCACACACGTCCCGGGGACTCTGTGTGATCCTGTCGACTGATTCTTGAGTGAAAATGCGACCGCACTCTCGGCAGTCGATAATGCAATCCTTCTTGCTCCTCCACTCCTAAGTTTCTCCAAACTTCCAGAAACTTCCAACCAATCAAAAGCTTTCATTTCCCCAGAGGGAAAGCTCTGGCCAATCAGAAATTGATCCTTCTGGTTACAATAAACCCACGTTGCCTCAGACCAACCAGGAAGCTTCTACCTGGTATGATTCCCGTCTGTCTATTATCTGACATGTTCTTAGGTAAACAAACGTTGCACTTGATCACAGCTTGACACGTTCCTATAAAAACACACGTTTGTGTTTTATCGTCGCTTGACACGTTCTTAGATAAACACACCTTTGCATGGTGTGCCACTAGCATCCATAGTGACAACATTTACGCAAGAGCAAAACATTCAATGTGTTGCATTTCACGCCGTCCATATTTTGCTATATGTGAAGGGTTCTCACTTCTTACTGTAAAACCCCCTGCCTGTGAAGGGTTCTGCAACCAGATACTATCACACTCGCCCCCTTGTCACAAAAAAACTTTATGCGGCTTTGTGTCGAGGCGAATCTAAGTCTATACTTAATTCTGCTGAGGCGGAAGGCCAAGCATAAATTTTTCCTGATATAATAATTGAAAGAACTCACAGGAGACAAGTCCCTTGTTGACTTCAACAACTGGAAACAAAGTTAGTTGACCATTAAGCTCGTGTCATAACGTGCGCCTATAATTCTGGAAGTGTTAGAATAGTATGCAATCTTGACACTGTATAGTTTATATTGGCGATAGATTATACGTCTAGTAAAATAATGAGATAGTTCATAATCTCATTAAGCTCGTACCAGAACGTGTGCTAAATCCTGGAAGTGTTAGAATAGTATGCAATCTTGACACTGTATAGTTTATATTGGCGATAGATTATACGTCTAGTAAAATAATGAGATAGTTCATAATCTCATTAAGCTCGTGTCATAACGTGCGCCTATAATTCTGGAAGTGTTAGAATAGTATGCATAATCTCATTAAGCTCGTGTCATAACGTGCGCCTATAATTCTGGAAGTGTTAGAATAGTATGCAAATCTTGACATTGTATATTTTATATTGATGATATATTATACGTCTCGGAGATATCAATTACTCCAGAGTATAATATTGGTTGTGTCGTTGGTTTGAAGTTATATTAAACGACATTCTGATTATGTATTAAGAAGTGACTCTGTGTTCATTGATAAGCACTTATTAAAAACCAAGAAGAGATCTACGTCAGCAGTCATTGTAGATCACCAGTCATTCTTGATCACCACCTTCAAAAGTAACAACTGTAACACTTCCTCTTCTTTGTGAAAAGAATATACTGTTACATGTGCACTACTCCACATGTTACATTTGAGATGTGCACTATTTCACTTATTATATTTGAGATGTGCACTATTCCACTTTTTAAATTTGAGATGTGCACTACTTCACTTATTACATTTGAGATGTGCACTGCTCCACTTATTACATTTGAGATATGCGCTATTCCACTTATTAAATTTGAGATGTGCACTACTCCACTTGTTACATTTGAGATGTGCACTATTTCACTTATTACATTTGAGATGTGCATTATTCCACTTACTACATTTGAGATGTGCGCTATTCCACTTACTACATTTGAGATGTGCGCTATTCCACTTACTACATTTGAGATGTGCACTACTCCACTTGTTACATTTGAGATGTGCACTGCTCCACTTATTACATTTGAGATGCGGAAGAGTTGAATGTCTCTCCAGAAGCCCATGAGACCTATTATCATGTAGCCTCCTAGTATATGGCATACATATATTTGAGGTTTTCCTCCCGTGGAAAACCCCACAGCACTTCTTCTACACAATTATATATTTACCCCACTTCCTCTTGAGTATAAGATTTCTTCGTTTAGCATTGCGCTGCGTGCTTATGTTTTGTTACTGCCGCACTTTTCACTTTGTCAGACATTCTCCCTCTAATATTTTGCTTATTTAAACATGTTGAAATGATCCGGGTATGAGATAAAGCTTTGAAGAAATATCAACATTGTAAAAAAAAGAATAAACGGGCTCTATTACTCATAACTATTGTAACAAAAAAATTAAATCAAAATGACCAGTAATGTTACTCGTATTTTGCTTGATGTTTTATTTCTCATATATTTAGTGATATATTTAGCTGTTTATATATATATATATATATATATATATATATATATATATATATATACATATATATATATTCAGTTTTCATTTAATTGGTAACTAGGCATAAATAATGGAACATTTAGCTCTACACAACATGCCTGAAACACATTTATGCAAGGCCCATATAGCCTAATTGAAACATCCACACAAATCACACGCAAAATTAGCACATCAAACACAGTGAACAGAGAAAGCTCAATATTAGACAATAAAGTAATACAGGAGACCTACAGCACACAAAGTGGGCGAAAACGCTCCATGGAGATCCAGTGAGATATTTTTGTGGGACGACGCAGTATGAAAGGGATGGAAGGGTGAGATGTAAGATTAAGGGGAGAAAGACAACTGAACGCATCAAATTTGACAAAAATATATTGCTAAAACTTATTAATGTGTCTTGTGCAATAAGACAGAAACATGTATGTTGATATTAATTGAAATCGAATATTTTGAACATTAACAATTTCAATATTAATATAATCCTGGTCTCAGCATTATACAAACCAAAGACAAGTTTCTGTAGAAAAAAAACAACACAGAATGATAATTTTTAACAACCCCATGCCCTTATATGAAAACGTATCTACGACCCTGGTTGGGTGTCTCGCAAACTCTACTTCCTCGCAAACCTTTCCTTCTTGCTTGTGGCACACTATAGGTTAAACAAGAGGCGATAAAAAATATATAGCAATAACAGAAGAAAATACATGTATTTGCAGTACAATCTACAAATTACGACAGACGTATCACCTTTTCGAATAATTCAGGAGTTTAGTACTGTAGTAGGGAATAGCGACTGGCATTCACCAAGTAAAACATCAGCAGCGTTAATTTTAAAACCACAAGTAGTTCCAACTTTAAAATTAGGTCCGTAAAGGGATGGTGTGCAGGGAATGAGTACGAGAAATACTGATCTACAGCAACGTTCAACGAGGAGCTCAACAAGCAGAGAAATAATTATAGTCTTATGTGCCATCTTTGATCAACAATTAACTAAATAACATCTACTTTACTTTAATTATTGGCTTTGAAACGTGGAAACTGAACAGATAGCAGAAAGAATTGATGAATTTGAAATGTAGACAATTTTGAAAAGAGAGTTTCATGGGTAGATAAAATAAATAAAGACGATCTGGATAATTTTTATGGAAAGAAAACCAGTAGTAAAAATGAAAATTTAACAATAGAATATTTTGGATATATTAACAACATGTCACCTAAGACATTACTTAAAGGTATAGTAGAAGTGCAGCGATCAAGTTGTATGTAGTGACACAAGTGAAGGAAACATTAGATGGACAGAATACAGTCTGTGAGAATGCACAATCAAGGCAAGATACGGAGGAGACTGGAGATCCATAGCAGTCATCCCAACTTCCATACGGAGAGTGTAGTCAATGATGATGATGATAATAGAAAGAGCTAATGAATTATTCAGTAGACAGGCTCAATGTGTAATTAGGTCTACTTCCTCGAAAATCTGTCATTTTTGCTTGTGGCACACTATATGTTAAACTGCAAGCGTTAAATATGATATAGCAATAGCAGAATGCATATAGTAATGCAGCGATCAAGTTGTATGTAGAGACACAAGTAAGTGAAACGTGAGATGGACAGAATACAGTCTGTGAGAATGTACAACGAAGGCAAGAGTCGGAGAAAGCTGAAGAGCCATAGCAATCAGCCCACCTTCTATACGGAGAGTGTAGTTAATGATGATAATGATAGTCATAGAAAGAGTTAATGATATCAGACTTACCTAAAACACGGGTTTATATTTCGTTTCAATGGAACACGACAGACTATAGATAAAACTAGTAGGTAATTATGAGCAATGATGAGCACACAGAAATCATAAAAATTACACTACACAAATCACATTCAACGTTTCAACCACAAGGTCTTTATCAAGACACAAACACAACATCAAAAGACGACGAATGGAAAAATTATCACAACATCCAATGGAAATATGGAAATGATATGCCGGAAGGTCAGAAAGTACATAAAAACGTAAATATATGAGGAAACGAAACGAACAAAAAGATGAGTAAATGACGGAACAAAAAGAATAAAGACAAAGACCACACCAATCCAGTACTAGACATAAGAGTGGTCGGAATTCAGTCCACAAGGCTTGAGTGTACTCAATTCAAAAATGAAACGATTTTCTAATGATGATCATGATTATAGTGATGTAAAGAGCTACATTGAATTATTTAATAGACAGGATCAAGATATTATTAGGTCTAATTCCTCGCAAAACTTTTCTTCTTGATTATGGTATACTATAGGTTATACTAGAAACGATAAATATGATAAAGCAATAACAGAAGTAAACACATGTATTTGCAATACAATCTACAAATTATTACAGGAGTATCACCTTTTCGAATAGTTTCAGAGTTTGGTACAGTAGTATGGTATGGCGACTGGCATTCACGAAGTAAAACATCGACATCGTAAATTAGAAAACCACAAGTAGTTCCAACTGTAAAACGTGTATTTGATAACCAGTCGATCAGTATTTGTTCTATGGGACATGGGCATGTTAAAACATCGATAATTATAGTTTGAACTTTAGGCAAGAATATTAAGGCTAGAGGCAAATCTGTAAGACGTGTGCGAGTGATTTCTAAGTTTTGGAGATTTGTGAGAGAGCTAAAAGTATCATTTGAAACTGTAACGATAGGATTATCGGATAAGATTAATAACGTCAAGAGAGACAGGTTTCTGAAACTTAAATCTGTTAGCTCTGTGATGTTGTTATTCTTTAGTAGTAGAATGGTCAGACTAAACGGAAAACTGTCCGATCCAAGTGATGTGATTTGGTTAAAGACCACAGATAAGAACGTGAGTGATGATAAATTAGCAATGTGGGCAGGCACAGAAGAAAATTTGTTTGCTGAAATGTCTAAGAAGGTCAATGACCGTGGAAGATAGACGTTCACCGAATCGGATATTTTATTTTGGGATAAATCCAATACATCCAGATGTGTCAAGTTTGAAAAGTCCGGGATCACACTGAGACCCATTGCACAAATATGCAAATGAGTAAGCGTGTCCGCACAAGGAAACAAGTTCAACTCTTCAATGCCCGGTTTACCATTCACATCTGTAATGTTGTTGTTACTGAGTTCTAAATGTGTCAAGTTTCTCAGAGTTGATAAAGCTACTGGTACTGCAGTCAGTTCATTATTTGCAAGAGTCACTTTTTGTAACGTGTCAGTCACTGAACTAAAGGCATTATCAGGAATAAATTTCAAAGGGTTGTCGGAAAAGTCTATACAAGTCAACCTGCGGAATGAAGAAAACCAACTTGGCCAAGCAGACAATTTCATGTTGATTAAGGAAAGAGAACTAAGTGACGCCGATGACTTTCCTAACAAAGTAAAGTCCCAGTTCCCAAATGGCATGTTAGAAATGGTTAAACTTCTTAGATTAGGCAACGATAATAAAACAGTTGGTACCTCAGTAAATATTGCACCTGATAATATTACTTCCTGTAATGTTGTGGCTGAGTTCTGAAATGCATTATTAGAAATAATCTTGATTGGGTTGTCACTAAACTCAACTTTGATTAGTCCAGGAGGTAGATCATTTGAGCCCACACTGACCAATTTTCCACCCTGTGGAGACACACAAAAAAAAAGACAATGATCATGATTTTGTTTTGTTTTTAAACTCACTTGTGAGTGTCTGTCACTAATGTCACACCGCCTCCAGATATCTGTTACACTGATCAAACACACAACGTCACTAATCTTAGCTGATCCGACAATTTTCTTGCTAGCGCGCATCCTTCTCCGGATAGTACTGCTATCATATCTCGAGCAGAGCAACTTATCATGTTTATGAGAATTATAATTTTTTAGTTCACGAATATTCTGTGCCATCAGCCAATGACAAACATGGAAATAGTCGTATCAGCTAATTAATTGAAGCTGTTGTGATTTTTTTCATGCAGGGCTGTTCCGTAGAAGGACTTATCTGGCAGCACACAATATACGCGATGTGAACAATGCAAACCACAAGCAACAGCTTAGATGTATGGCGACATGTGTGTGATAAGCGTAAAGGACACATCTAGATAAGGTTGTACTGATACTGCTTACAGTCATAGAAGGTGGTACTGCTAGTAGAACATAATAGAAAATATTACTCACGTGGAAGACAGGTAATGAAGTCCTACTGAATGACGACTAAAACACTACACACTATCACTAACGGATGTAAATATGGTACATACAACAAAACAAAACACAGAATATAATCATACAAATGACAATACACAGGACAAAGTCGACGTTTATTGGTCCGAAACGTTTAGCAAATAAAGCAATTACATTTTAAACTATTGAGGATATTGAAGTAAACGTTATTCCCTTTTTTCGTCGTGACATTATCCTTATGGGAGAAGTGGTCAGAAGCTCGTTTGCCGCTTATAAATTTGCAGAGGTTCTTACTCATTTCTTTAGTTCGACAACGATAAAGTTGAGTTAACAAATATGCCAAGTGTAATGGGGAAATCAAGCAGGGTCTTTCTAGTTATATTACATTTAAATAACCACTGAGTTGCCTCTGCTTTATGAAGTTTGGAAGTGAGAGTTTGTCTAATTATCTCTATTTATCTAACTCTATTTATCTAATTTCAAACTGTGTCTTTCTCTCCTATTGCTGTAACGCATTGCATGATTAAATAATTATCGATTTTCAGGCTATAGCTCCATATATTTGCAATATATACTGTAATAGTGTAACGTCTCAGAACATTGGTAACTCTTTTAATCCACCTTTTTCTTGGTCTTCCTCTGG
Organism: Meghimatium bilineatum; assembly: GCA_034231615.1. Classification (NCBI taxonomy): domain Eukaryota; kingdom Metazoa; phylum Mollusca; class Gastropoda; order Stylommatophora; family Philomycidae; genus Meghimatium; species Meghimatium bilineatum. Next base: position 37,789,898 of record CM067308.1, on the reverse strand, counting down.
CTGTTTTCATTCTTATGGTATATACTTTTGCTGCTGGACAAAATGTGTTTATTCTGTTTTTTTAACATGTTTTTTATTATATGTGACCACAATTGTGATCCCTTCATTTCTCACATGATCTCTTCTTGTTTTGTTTGCTGCTTTCATACAAATATCATTTCACACGCAGTAAGCATTCTATCTTGCTCTTTAGTTAGGGTCCACGCAAGGCATTCATGTCACAATGTTCGTATTTAAGTGCCAAATTTGATTGGCTAATATGGAATGTGAAACACTCTTGCAAGAGCATACTGTTTGCGAGAAGAGAAACACAAGTTTAATCTGGGGATTGCCCTTATGAAAAGTACTGAATAATGACTAAGTCCTCTACAGAGTATACGACTCAGTTCGTGACATGCATCATGTCACAGTATTTATTGTGACTACTGAGGAAAGAACATGTTAGCTTTAACCTGGCGTATTCAAGAGTTGTGTCGTCTGAAAAACAATTTGGAAGGAACCGAAAGCTCAAGTTTCGTACTAGAAAATGAGAAGAAGACTTCCTTGCAAGTGATGGCTTGGGGTTAGCAAGTAGATACAATTCATGATCCTCCGAATGATAAATTTCTCTATGCCAAGAAGATCTTCTGAGTTCGTTATCAAACTCCCGCATATTTGCAGGATGTATTCAAGAGAAAGGAATGCGATGTATCATTGTTTACAGCACTGATGCGGTATCTGCGCTTTTCTTCTTGACTCATTCGACTTCTGCATGGATTTTGGTCACTTTTACAATATATGGAATTGGACAGAGAAATACGTCCTCCCCCACAGCATTCTTACGAAATGCATGGAAGGTGAACAGTGTCGCTGTTATTTGCTTCCCTCTCGGGTCTCGACAACACACGGGACCTTGCCAGCTAGATATAACGATTTGTTTACCACCTGGTAGTTTTTTCTTGGTGCTACATTTAACTGTGTAGATTCTTAATTATATTTAATGTATATGTTTTTTTAAATTTCTAGTTCTCTGGTCCAGAACGAAGCAATGAGACTATTGGATCACGAATAAATCTGCCAAGGGTAAATAGAACGATACCTAAATCTTACGAATGATGGTATAAAAATAATGCCTCCTAATTTGTAATGGAATTAAATAAGCAGGAAAATCGATAAAACACATTAAAATGTCTAATATCTGTACCTCAAACATTTTTTTCTTAAAGCATTAGCTGCTGTTTGTTACAGTTTTTGCCCATCTTAACACAAGACCTTGTATCTCTGCATGGTAAAAATGTGTATTTTTGCCTAAATCAATTTCGTACGGCGCGTTTAAGGTTGTTGGTGTCCTTAAAGTGATGTCCGCGTAGATTTTTCTTTCAGTGGTCCAAACAGATGGAAATCTGAAGGTGCAAGATCGGGACTGTAAGTAGGATTTGATAATAATGCCCAGTCAAACTGTTCAATCGCATCAATGGATCGTTTTGCTTTATGTGGCAAGGCACTATCATCCAATAGTTGTACAGTTTCCTGATCTTTTGATCTTTTAATGGGAAAGTCGCTGAAGACGACCTCTAAGCTTCTTCAAAGTTTCAATGTAACGGTATGCATCCACTGTGTTCTTTTGTTTCACCACGTAGAGAAGTAAAATCACACCCTTCTCATTCCAAACACGGAGGCAATAACTTTCCCTACAGATGGTGAATTTTGAATTTCTCTCTTATCGGCGATGTTGTGTTATTCCATTCCATTGACTGTTTCTTGGATTCTGGTAAAAAACATCAACCCAAGTCTCATCGCCTGTCACAATATTTGATAAAAACTCATTTCCTTCAGTTTCGTTAAGGTGCAGAATGTTAATGGCTGTGTTTTTTCTTGTTTATTTATAGGAAAAGCGTGAAACGGTGTAATACAATTTTGCTAATAATACGAAATACACATAGGCACACACACACAAATCGACGTTTCGACTGAAAGGCCTTTATCAATTATAACATACACGTATACATAAAAAGCGACACGTAGGGACGACCAGACTTGCGTTCACATGGTAGGTAGTTAGTTAATTAATTTGCCTCTCTTTCGGAGAGGCGTGCTCCTTTCAACCAGCGAACAACAAAGTCCATTTAGGTTATATCAGTACACACTACCATAACATATTAGAGGTAACAAAGACCCCAAGGTTATAAAGGATGAAAATAAAGTGACACAAACAGGAAATGTACAGAAATAGGAAATATACAAAAACAGATACATATGAAAACGATACAGAGAAATGACGGAACAACCCGATATCATGCGTATGTCAGGCGCTCATTCATTCCCGGCGGCTTCAGAGTACCAAATTCGTAAATATAGCGGTTCTAGAGCGACAGTCGTTGAAGAAGTATACTTTGATGGTCGTCACCTGAATACCCTGTGCGCCCCTATGGCTTGTGCATTGACGTGAACGTCAACAGGTAGCACAAATGATGTTTGATGCTGTAGGTGCTCGCAGAATCGGTCCGCAAGTCTCCTACCAGTTTCACCGATGTACGTCATGATGCAGCGCTTGCAGATGATGGTATATATGACGTTCCGAGTCACACAAGAGAAACTCTCCTCGATGGAGAAGGTGGTCTTGGGGAATGTGACCCACCGGGAATTGGTAAAATACGGGCAGGTGTAGCATCTTGGCCGTTCGCAGCTGGTAGTGTCAGAATGAAAGGGGTAGTCAGGCCTAAGATGACTCCAGACCAGTAGATCCCTGAGGTTCTTGTCCCGTCGGTATCCAACCAGAGGGGGTTGATAACACGTCACGCGTCTCGGGATCCGACTGGAGAAGGGGAAACTTTCAGGGAAGAACATGACGAATAGCAGCGCTATGAGGGTAGAACGTAAGAACAAGTTTTACCCTGTCAGAGGAAGAAGACCTCTGAGTGTTAGAGAGGGTATCCTGGTGGGAGAGGCTGCACACTCGAGACAGGGAAGACTGAAGAACCCTGTCCGGGTATAAGTTGTGACGGAAGAAGTCCATCTCATGGGCTTTCTCAAGAAAGTCCTCAGGAATCCTCACCACTGCACAAGCGCCGGAGACAAAGAAGTTGAGAGAATGGAAGGGAATCACGACAGACAGAAGGATGAGATAAGGTGTATAGGAGAAAGCTATAATATAAACATAGGGACATCAAATAAAGGGACCAATCAGCATGATCTATCTCGCTCTAGACGTCCTGCCACAGCAAATAGACCAGACATGCCGAATCGTCATGTATCATTATTCTAAGTCATAGACGAATCAATAATCAATAATTGGACTTTTAGCGTTTTGTCAGCAAGGGAATGGAAATAAAATAACAAAACACAGAGATTTTCAAAAGTTTGAAGACAATGTCTTTCAAGAATTGAAGAAATGACTATTTGACAAAACGTGGTACAAATAACCCATACACGCACCTTTTTTCGCTCTGCCGTAAAGACGTACACGTAGATGGGGATTATGTTGATTGATGAAATGTTTACATGGCATATCCATGTATAACTATTTATTGTGTCTTGAATAATAACTTCCTGCTAAATATAATGTGGTAACTTTCTTCCTTCTCACTGCATATATAAACAAATGTAATGTACTTACTTTCTTCCCCCCCCCCTTGTACTGCATATGTAAACAAATATGTGGTTACTTTCTTCCCTCGCACTGCATATGTAAACAAATATGTGGTTACTTTCTTCCCTCGCACTGCATATGTAAACAAATATGTGGTTACTTTCTTCCCTCGCACTGCATATGTAAACAAATGTAATGTACTTACTTTCTTCCTGCCTTGTACTGCATATGTAAACAAATATGTGGTTACTTTCTTCCCTCGCACTGCATATGTAAACAAATATAATGTACTTACTTTCTTCCTGACTTGTACTGCATATGTAAACAAATATGTGGTTACTTTCTTCCCTGACACTGCATATGTAAACAAATGTAATGTACTTACTTTCATTCCCCCCCCCCCACTTGTACTGCATATGTAAACAAATATGTGGTTACTTTCTTCCCTCGCACTGCATATGTAAACAAATGTAATGTACTTACTTTCTTCCTGACTTGTACTGCATATGTAAACAAATATGTGGTTACTTTCTTCCCTCACACTGCATATGTAAACAAATATAATGTACTTACTTTCTTCCTGACTTGTACTGCATATGTAAACAAATATGTGGTTACTTTCTTCCCTCGCACTGCATATGTAAACAAATATAATGTACTTACTTTCTTCCTGACTTGTACTGCATATGTAAACAAATATGTGGTTACTTTCTTCCCTCGCACTGCATATGTAAACAAATGTAATGTACTTACTTTCTTCCTGCCTTGTACTGCATATGTAAACAAATATGTGGTTACTTTCTTCCCTCAAACTGCATATGTAAACAAATGTAATGTACTTACTTTCTTTCCCCCCCCCTTTGTACTGCATATTTAAACAAATATGTGGTTACTTTCTTCCCTCGCACTGCATATGTAAACAAATATAATGTACTTACTTTCTTCCTGCCTTGTACTGCATATGTAAACAAATATGTGGTTACTTTCTTCCCTCCCACTGCATATGTAAACAAATATGTGGTTACTTTCTTCCCTCGCACTGCATATGTAAACAAATATGTGGTTACTTTCTTCCCTCGCACTGCATATGTAAACAGATGCAAATCAGTAACACATACCAGAAATGTAACTGTATCAACGGCCATGACATTGTTTCCGGTAAGTAGAGGTGGAATTACGGATAATCCCTTACAGGTAACTTCTGTCTCTTGACAATGGCAGCCCTAGAAAGAAAATTAATAGTTACTTGTTTGTTTGTTTGTTTGTTTGTTTGTGTGTTTGTTTGTTTGTTTGTGTGTTTGTTTGTTTGTGTGTTTGTTTGTTTGTGTGTGTGTTTGTTTGTTTGTTTGTTTATTTGTTTGTTTGTTCGTGTGTTTGTTTGTTTGTTTGTGTGTTTGTTTGTTTGTTTGTTTGTTTGTGTGTTTGTTTGTTTGTTTGTTTTAGAACCCCATGAATTCAGGGCGATTAGCTATTACTTCTTATGTGCAACGGGGTGGTTTTCTGAGCTTTCTTTCATACACAGTAGACTTCAGCTTTCGGCTTAGTGCATTGCCTATTGAAGGAGCCCTCTACTCAGAGGGGATTTATATTTGCATAGATGACTTGATACGAAGCTTCCATAATAAAACCTCAATATAACGGATTGTCATCTACTAGGGTTTTCTGTTTCATAGGTAGTTTGTCTTCTATTAGGTTATTGGTGAGACCACAACCGCGTGCGTGTTTAATTAGTTACTTCAATAGTAGTATCGCTTCTTGACATCAAGTAATAACAAAGGCACTTTTTGTCTCAATATAAGAACGACTTTTAATATGAACATCAATTTCTGGAGCAAGTGCTATCTCCGAGACGAACATCAGATCATGGATATAAAATGTGCAAGTTCAAGCATTAATGAAACAACTCTAACACTTCTAAATGAATAAGCACGTGTTACGGTATAAACTTAATGAGAATAATAAAACATCTCATTAAACTCTAATCTCACTTTTTTTCAATACTAGTTTAAGACAGCCCTATGACTGTACGCGTGGGTTCCACGAGAACCGCATATGCAGTTTAGGAACCGTTTCCTCTGTATGGAAACCATACCGCCTGGTTCGGCAGTCTCTCATCCAGACCCATCCAATTTCTCAACTCTCAAGTTCCTCCAAACTTCCCGAAACTTCCCACCAATCAACTACAGATTAAGCAGCTGAGCACATGGGAAACCGTATGTTATGACGCTGGTTCTCGCATGATTTGCGTCTGTGGGTCTCACCAATGGCCCACTAGACAAACCACCCATGCAAAAGAAAACTTTAGTAGATGACATGCCTTTATCATGAGGTTATCTTCTTATAGAATCTTCATGGCACGTCATCTATACAATTATGCTTTTCATGCTTTTATTTTATTGTTGCAATGAGTTTTATGCTTTCTTAGTTTTGTATATGTATCACCCTCTGTGTTTGGGAGGAGCCAGAGATTTACTGCTCAGCACTGAAGAGGAGAAAGTTTACAGCACTGTTTTTTCCTGTCTAAGACCCATCATAGAGTCACATTGACTCAGGACATGACAATCATTTTGACTTGAACATTTGGTTGCATTCCTGGAGCAATAGATATGTTCGGCATAATCTGTAGTCAATTAGTGGCCGATAATGAGCACAGTGAACCCTATCTTTGCTGCAGTGGTTCGAAGCAGTGCACAGGTTAAGACCTACCTTCATGGTAGTGTGATATTTATTCTCTGGCTCTGGACCGAGGTGGGACGAAAATCCACAGACTCCCCAGCAATATGTTATGTTATGTTATGTTATGTTATGTTATGTTATGTTATGTTATGTTATGTTATGTTATGTTATGTTATGTTATGTTATGTTATGTTATGTTCCTCCAGGGCCATAGGCGGCGCATAGGGCAGAAACCATAATTTCCATTTAGGTCTTTGTGTTGCCAGGTCTTTCAATTATTGCGTGTTGTTTAGGTTCAATGACATGCCTTCTCTATTAATGGTTCTTCGTAGAGTTTCTCTAGTCTCCCTCTTATTCTTACTCCAGGTGGCACCCAATATAGTGACTGCTGTGGAATTCTTAGGCTGTTCATTCTGAGAACATGGCCGATGTAAGTCCCAGCAATATAGTGCCGGTTAAATGGCATTGGGTAAAAGAGTTTAAGCTCATGGTAGGTTGGATCAGCAACCAACCGGCCAACCGACGCTGGTTCATAACTTATATTAGCTTTACCTTCCCTTAAATTATTCACTCTAATTCAGAGAATCAAACAACATTCAATCTGGTTGCATGAACATAAAGTTGACGAACAACGCATTACGCAGATTGCAAATTTATTGTACATAATTACAAATTACACTAAATAGGCAATCATTTATTCGTTACTGCAAATCTATGTAGCACAGTCTAATATTTTTTTTTTTTTCAAACAAAATTGTTGTTTATACCAGGGGTCGGCAATCTTTTGCTAACTGTGTGCCAACTTAGGGTTTCAAATTATTTAGAATGCCAACATCAAATATCATTTTATACAAGACGAGGTCAATATTCTTATTTTACCATATATTTTATTTTTATATTTAAATTAATTAATATATAGTGATATACAATAATATATAAAGTTGTACACAACATTAAAAGAAATAGAGTTTCTTAAAAGATTTTTTTTTAAATTTTTTATTATTAATGAGAACCTTGCATTTGCATGGTCTTGGCCAGTTGCTCAATATCGACAACATACTTTGTCACTTTGAGTTTGACACAATTTTCTGAATGTTCAGTCGTTAGGCGACTACTCTGTGGATTTAGTACTGCTTTCATGTGATTTATAATCAACTTTATACAGGAAATGTGCAGAGTCTGCGTGCCATTTGAAATTGCTTGGCGTGCCAAGTGTGGCACGCGTGCCATAGGTTGCCGACTCCTGGTTTATACTGACACAAAACTGATGTTTCCAAAAGTTATAACAAATTGTGTTGTTTTTTTTCAATAGTCCTCTACCTATGATCTATTTTTATTTACTTTTAATAATTTAATATCTTAATATCCAATATGAAAACAGAGGAAAATAACCGTTTCTTACAATGCTATTTTCTCGGTCTTCCTTATAAGGACAGATGGTCGCCATAGTCATTGAAGAATTAACAATACAGAGAAGCAATAGAACAGAATAGAATATTCTTGAAAGTATCATCGTTTTTGTTTTCTGAACTCGAGAGCTCAAATCTTGAGAGTAGACATATTCATGCAAATAATGAAAGCCATTGACATATATTGATACTTATAATAATAATTTTGCAACTTTTGGTGATGGGATTAGTTATCATATCCTTTTCCGCGCCATGTTTACAATTACGTAATTTCTGTCCTGCCGCCGACCGCCGCGGAATCTGTTTTTGAAAATGTCACGCAATCGTCAGTAGCTGATTTGAAATCGCGGTAACTTTTTCGTTGTTACAGATATTTTATTTGCACATATAAATAAAGAATTAAATTCTGCATCCATTGGTGTAAGTTTTGTTTGTGTGTGTTATACAAGACATGTGAGAAAGTAATAAAGACAGATTTAGACATATCTAGAGCTAGGCCTATTGTTTTTTGTTTTTTTTTTGATTGATCGAAAGCCATTGAGTATTATAAATTTTACATAGTGTAAACCTGGTGGAACCACGTGATCTATTTTAATTAAGTTATTTGAAGTACTTACGTCTCAAGATTTCCAATTTAAATTTAAAATAAATAATACTTTCACTGAATATACGTTGAAATAAAAATATATCAATTCCTATTCAATATTTAATGTCATGTCGCTATGCCTCTATGTGGATGGCTAGAGATCGTGCGAATTTCCAAATCATTATCGCACAAATCTCCTATCTATATTTTAATACAAGAAACAGAAAGTTAAATAATTTATCTTAGAGAAATTGCCATAACATTTTCTCAAAAAATTATAAATGTGGCTTTATTAGAACGCGTTCCACGCTCTGTGCGGTGGATTTCGCCGTCTGTAATCACCAAATGACACAATTTCGGCTAAATGTGTCACCCGAATTGTAAACGCGGCGTGCTAAAGGTTAAATAAGGAAAATGAAGGTCATTCTTTAGTTTTAATAGAGTTTATGGTGATCTTCTTTTTTTTTAAATTATAAATTGGCACAGGAACCTAGCGCAATTGTTTTCGTTTGCTTTCTAGGACTAAATGTCCTGTTCTTCCTAGGAGTAGATATCCTTTTCTTACTTCCTGGAACTAAATATCCTGTTCCTACCTACTAGGACTAAATGTCCTGTTCTTACATCCTAAGATGTCTGGTTATGGGATAAGAAACTACCACACTCCAATCCCCCCCCTACCTTTACAGAAAGGGCATATATATATATATATATATATATATATATATATATATATATATATATATATATATATATATATATATATATATATATATATATATATGTTCACATTTTAAAAAAAAACATTATTGCAGTGCTAATGGACACCAAATTTCAAACGTGTATCGAAATTATATTTTACGGAATTAATGTTTCAACCTTGACATGAAAAACTTTTCAGACTTTACGAATGCATTACTGTTCATTAAAGTGGGTTTGGACTTTTATTCTTCATAATTGAGAACTTCATTTCAATAATGTTTCCAGTGACTTCTATCAGAGAACAACATCTCCGTGACATGGATCCGATTAGCCGTTGGGTCTGTTGTTGCGGGATGGCTGCCCACTCTTCACGTAGTGCATGAGACAACTGTCGAGATTTATTGGAGCCACATCTTGCTGGCGGATTTGTCTATCAGGTTCAACCCACAGCGTTCTATGGGATTCATGCCTGATGACCGCGGAATGGTCTCCACATTGTTTTCAGCGAGGACCTGGGGACTCTGCGGTAAGTTCTTCTCCATCGTGTCGCTAGTGCACAGAAATGATTGATCACTAAACCAAACCCGTCTCCAGTCATTCCTAACGGTCCATTGACGATATCGGTTCGCAGAACAGGATATCTGTAGGGTCTACTAGCCCAAATCCAGCCTCGTACAGCCGGTTCATTACCGCATGATCTAAAATTCAACAAGCTGCTGGTATTTAATGGACTGTGGCAGCCGCAGATGCAAATCTATTTCTCAGGTCACGCAGCCGTATGAAGTGGTCTTCGGCAGGAGCTGTGACTCTGGGTCGTCAACTATGCGGCCAGTCTGTCACTGAGCCAGTTTTTCTAAATCGCTTCCAAAGGCGACTAATGGTTCTTCTAACCACATTAAATTGTCTGGCCACTACACTTTCTGATTGTCCAGTCTGTAAGCGTACAATGATGATGTATAGTTGTTTCGTAGTGAGATAAGCAATACTTACACAATTAATTTTCTATTAAATTTATTCGAGTACTGTCAATCATGTATAGTCATGTCATTCAATAATATGGTCTGCAAGTTTTATGTTCACTAGATTTCGTTAGGAGTTATTGTCAAAAACATTGTTTTGACCTTGAATAATTTCAAGGCCGCACAAATCATAAAAAAATTAATTAATTAACCGTCACTAATGCATTTTTCCGTTAAGGTTTTGCTTGGAGGGATTTTGTAGCTGAATCATGACGTATTACAATTCAGTTAACCACACGACGTTAATGACCAGGTGAGCACAGTCGATAGGTTTAGTGATGTCCAGTCAGTGAATACCTTTTATAAAAGTAGCTTCAACAAAAGCTGCGTTTGGTTTAGAAACACACTAAATCACTATATAAATTATATACAATTCGATGACACAAACGTGTATTTCTAGATGCACTAGATAGTGTTACACGACACTGACATATTTGTCTAGATATATTAAATATACAAGTTTTAACATTATAATACCCTCCAGGTACAGATAGATGGAAGAGCTTATATAGAACTAAACAATAGCTCACAAACACCTGCATATGTCACCCAATGGCATTGGGTCAAAGGACGTGAGCCTATGGGCCGCTGGATCAGTAATCACCAATAGTATATTACTAGATTGTTTATCATTGTACTTGAGTATTTGTTCTTCTAATCAGTTTATGATTGACGTCTCAAATGTCATTGTGCCGCTAATCTCTTAGTGTTACTCTGAAGATCCTACGTAGACGCGTCATTTATGTTGTAACAAGTCTTCATTTTTTTTATTCTGTTGTTAATGTCCACGTTTGATATTGATAAGTGCAGTTTTGGAGTTCTTATTGACATATTTGTTTTTGAAAATAGGGACATCTGCCCTAAGATCTGGTATGCTATGCTGCATCTATGTTATTTTTATTTTTTTTTCCATTTGATGATATGATGCTTCCAAGATATCACTTTATTATTAATAATAAAGACAACATTCACTACTAAAACAACATTGACTACAAAAACAACATTCAACTAAAGCAACATTGACTACTAAATAATCATACATTATTACAAGATAACTGATTACATGCAATCATAATTACAACAATGTTGATTTAGTTGTCAATGTTGTTTATAGTAATGAATGCGTTTGTAGTAATCATAATCGTTGTAATGATCATTGATTTTTATTGTTATAATCATTTATAGCTCTGCTTATTTTTTCCTCTTTAGATTATGTGACTGTCTACAGTATTTTCTATTATATGTCTCGTCTATGTCTTTGACCCACAGGACATTCCATCAGGTTGTGCCTGGGACCAAGACATTATTTCTAGCAACTGATATTTGCCATTTGCAAATATCATGTTACATTTTCCAGTATTATTTATATAACGTGTCATTTTTCTGCAAGCATGTCATTTTTTATTGTAATTGTTGCTGTACACATTTTCCTATTGATATCTGCAACTTGCATGTGTTACAAACTACTCGTACACATTGTCTAAATGTATCTTTCAGACTACATACCTGATTAATCTTATTAGATTAGTTCTGACTACATCATTATCTCTCACTCAATATGCACTTTTTACTCCATCATTACTGTTCACTCCATCATTACGTCACACTACAATATTACTTCTCATTCCATTATTGCTTCCCGCACCAATATACTTCTCACTCCTTTACTATATCTCATTCCATCATTACCTTTCACTCCAATATTACTTCTCACTATAGTTTGCTTGTTTGTTTTACGTTCGCTTCATTGTAATCAGCACGGATACTCATCTGATTTCCGCCGGGAGCGTAGTTAAGTTGTTCCACCGTTATGCACCTTGTAGGCCCAGCACATCCTATTTTGGCATGTCCTGGCATTTCAGGTAGGGCTACCCTAGCCTGACAGCCTTTCTATCTGTCGCTAGGCAGCGAATGTGTACTGACTACGCCATGACTGTTTGTCCTTCACATCTATCTTGAACGTGGTGTCCCGCCGCCAGTGAGCTTGTCTCGTGTAATTAGATGTATTGCGCCCGTGCCCATCAGGTACTAAACCTTTTCTCATCCTCGAGCCTGATTCCGGTTTAGGAAGAACTCGACGGAATAGTTGGGCTCGGACTAGTTTGTCCTCTTAGCCGAAGTGTTTTTCACCAACGTCGTGAACCACTCGTCCAAGTCCGAGTCTATACACATATTTAGGAGCCTCAGAGACTAGCACTTTGTTCTAGAGCTTAACAGTGCTTGTCACATCGGACTGCTGTGCCTGTGCCCATCGGGTACTGAACCTTTTCTCTCCGCGAGCATGATTCCCGTATATGAAAAATTCAACAGTATATTTGGGCCCGGGCTGGGATCACCGGTAACTAGTAGCAAACAGTGAGCAAACAACACTATAGCTCCGATGTCTTTGAGACGTTTTCAGTTTTCTTTGAACATGCCGCGGTCTTCTAGCGCTGTGTTTCCTTAGTGTACTCATTAGGATTTTTTTCTGATGTTTACTGGCGCACCAATTCTTTATATTTTTAATAACCTCTGCCTACTTCAAAACACTTGCATTGGCCGCCCCTCAAATGCTTCTGACGAACTACTAGCTTCACTGTGTGTCAACAGTGCTGCTGCGTGTGTTGGTGCAGAGGTATCGGAGATTTGGCCTATTTGCAGTCAAATCTCTCAACAATTGCTACCTTCACAGACACGATCCCTAAATGTTTTAGCCAGAATCAGCACGAGCAGCTGTATTTCTGTTTCCAGGGTGCACCGGCGGGGAGGTACATTTGGGATCTTGGTTATGTGCTAACCCTGGGTCCGCCGAGAGCAATGTGGTACCCTTTGCACCCATCTCACTCCAGTGTTACCTCTCACTCTGTCATTACCTCATACTCCATCATTACCTCTCACTCCAAAATCACGCCTCACTGTATCACAACCTCCCACTCTATCATGATCTCCCACTAAATCATTATCTCCCACTCCATCATCATCACCCACATCACACAAAACACAGCCCATGTTCTCAATCCATCACGACCTCTCATTCAATCACCAGCCACATTGCACTAAACACATAAAAAATCAGTAGATTTAGTTACAGAAATACCTGGTCCATTCGTGTCCAATTATCTACAATTGATACACGCTAGTTAAAACAGTGTATCAAGAAAGTCAATTGATCATTCAACCGGTATATTTAGACACATACTGATAAATGATGTCAAAGTTATGCTGCAGTAGGATGTGTCAGGCAATAGGCGCATATATCACAGACAATCTGTAAAACGTGACACGACAACTTCCGCTCTCTGAACTAAATCCTACTAGGAACTTGCAGGAGTTAGAGAACGAACGCAGAAGAGGATGAAGTAATTGAATAAAGTAACTAAATGGGTTAAAATGTGGGGGTTTTTAAAAAAAATATTTATGTATATTTTTCTATATGGTTAATTAACATCTGCAGTTCAAATTTCTGAAAATTCACACATTCATACAAGCTTATCTTTGAATAAACTTACCGTAAATGTTCAGCATTTATGGATTCAGTTCTCCTTACTTTGAAAGATAAAGCCAGAACTTATATTATGTAGAGTTCCACTGCACCTAACTTGTATCAATATGGCCGGAACTGATTGTGCAATGTCTACTGTCTACTACTGTATTCTTTAGCCCAGATTGGCCATCCATTGCATAGTTACCACTCGACATTTTCAAAAAGAGTCAGTTACTTGGACAAAAAAGCCCTGAAATGCCGAGCTTATTTTATATATTCATATATGTCATTTATCTATCATCTATCTGTAACTATATATGTGTTTGTTTGTGCGTTAGTGTGTGCGTGCGTGTATATGTACGTGTATATGTGTGTACATAAAGTAAAGTAAAGTTTCCCTCTCTACTCCATTGGGGCGTATTAGGAAATTACACTCACTGCGGACATGGAGAGAAGATTACAGGCTTTCGAGTATAAATGCTACAGAAGAATTCTACGAATTTCTATAGGGAACATAAGACCAATGTGTACGTAAGAAATAAAGTAGAGATGTGTGCAGGTGTCCAGGAGCTATTGCTTTAAATAGTGAAACGACGAAAACTAACATGTATGCAGGCACGATTCCTTGTCAAAAACAATACTGCAGGGAACTGTCGAGGGTCGAAGAAGCAGAGGAGGAAAATAAAGAAATGGACAGACAACATCAAGGAATTGACAGGGCTAGATATTTCCACACTCATCCGCATCGCTGAGGATATAATTCGCTGGAGGACTCTGTGTGCTGAAGCATCCAATGTGGTACCCCTACGACCCTGAAGGGTAATTGGTTTGTTGATTGATTGATTGATTAGGAAATTCAGTGCTAGGCCTGCATTTTTTATTTACCAACCAACATAGCTAGAGATAAAGTGGGCAGCATCACGCATACTGCCTTTACTTTCCAGGAAGATATTGTGCACATTTCCTTAGGTTGTGTCAACACATGAGCCGCTGATGATTTAAACATATTTCCAGTTGAACAGAACATTAAACCTTAGATAGACTAAAAAAAACAAATTCCTTGACAACTTTTCCACCGCGGTCTCATATATATTATTCAAGAGCACTTCACTAAAGAAACCACTCAAACATGTTACTTGTAAAAACATATTCTTAATATGGCTTGAATTGCAAATGGCCTATTTGTTACAATGACAGCCGGTATTTTCATTTCTTTTCACCGTTTTTTTGTTGGTGTTCAGATAAATATGACAATGTTAATATACTGTGTCCGGCTGTGGCGAAGTGGTACAGAGCGGCTCTGCGACCGTCGAGGTACCGAGTTAGATCCCCGCCACATGCATTTGAGCAACCGGACTGTTCAGACAGCATTGGTAAACTGCTGAATGTATTTATATCGCCTAGAAAATCACTACCGCCATCAAATACTGAGTTGATGGCTATGTCCTAAATAGGATAAGTTACCAAAATACTGTACACAAATTTATAAAGTAATACAAACTTCAGCTGGGTAGTAATAATTTTTGATTGATTTTCGCAGATTTAAATAAGAAAGTTTCTGGCGCAGTTTTAGTTGTGTTTCCAATAAGATGTTGAAATAATTAGCAATTTCAACTGATTCCACAAATTGTTTGATTTACTCTTAAATGGAAAGTTAAAATTATTTATGAAAGTGGAAATAAGAAAATTACACGAATTTCACGTGATATAAATGTCAAATAGCTCACGTGACCTACTGTGAAACAACTGGCTATTAGCTGTAAGCCAGCGTCGTTGAAATCTGTGAAATTTTATAGATAAAGTCTTCCCTAGCAGGTGTTGAAAGTACAGGCGATTACAATTCCTGTAACTATATGATTTATATACACTCATAAGTCTGCAAAGTTGGCGACAATGTATAGTAGTATCACATTTAATACGAATTCCCATAATCGCTGCCTAGAATTGTACAAAATTGCAGATTCCATCCCCATCATGCACTTATGAAGAAACTGCAGTACGTCTTACTTATACATTGTTAACTCTCCGTCTATAGATGCAGGTCAGTTTGTTATCTCCTTACAGCGTACGAATGTATGCCAGTAACTACTTGCGTTATTCGTAAAATTGAATTTATCGATAGTTGCCATAATTCGTAACATAAAAGTCATAGTTCTACACATTTTTTATACTTAAAAATACGAACTGAAAATTGAACGCAATAACTGCTTTCGGTAATATACTTCTACAGAGTTATTTTATGGTTGCTGCAGCGACATTAAACCTCATGCAATAAACCTGTATGGTCCCCTAACTTAGTTTTAAAAATAATAACAATTATTGAAACATTGCCCGAATAACGTTCTCATTTAAAAAAATTGATTTAAGAAAAACAAATTGTTGAGAAATAATTCAAAATTATCAGGCATGATTGAAAATCCCAGCACTTGGCAACGGTTTGGAGTGGATGAGGTTTTGAATCTCTGAATCTGAAATAAAAAATTGAATATGAGTGATTTTCATTACAAAAAAATATCGATTTCAACCAAGCATTACTTGATGCTCACAATGCAAATGTTCTAATACTATTCAGGACTTGACTGAGTCATTGTTCTCAATTTGAATGTTGTCATCACTTCACTAGTGATGTAATAAGAATATCAGGTGACCAACCCATTTCGCATGTCCCACAGGTGGCGTATTGCACGATTATAAATGGTACATCACACACCAGTGCTAGTATTTTTTTAAAAGCGTAGGGTTATAAATATATATTAATAATTAATCCACTTTGATAAAAATCGAACAACTTTAAATTATTCATTGAAATCAATTTTAATGAATCTAAACAGCACTTAAATTGTTCATGGAAATTTATTTTAAGACGTCCGAACATTATTAAATTATTCATCCAAATATAATATCTATCTCCCCCCACCCCTACCATCAATCATTACACTGTTTTAATTTCACAACCGATTACCTGGAGAACAGAGAATTCAGAGATTCAGGAGGCATCAATTGTATGGCCAACTTAAAAGGGAATTTACTTCTGTGTACTGTCTATGAAAAAAATTCAATTTTCTTCCTGATTCTTTATTCTTGATTAGAAACTTGCTTTACAGCACATGGGGCATTCCCATAAGTGCTCCGCCCCCTATTCCAGCAGCCATCCGACTCGATGGTGTTTCGAGTCTAATGCAGTCTAAACAGACGTCGACATAAGGGCACAATTCTGGCCCTTGCGACAGGTGCCTTTGGTGTCCACCCACGCCGTGCCCGTAATTAATTCAAGTACACATTCGGCCTGTCGGAAAAACATGGTAACTGTTATCGAAGATTACGACTACGGGATTGTATAGATGACATGCCATGAGGTTTTCTTTGCATGATTGGTTTGTCTAGTGCTCCATTGGTGAGACCCACAGACGCAACCGTATGCGCAAAATGCATTATCAACATAATATCCATGTATATGAGTCAGGAGTGGAAAAAAAGAAGTTGAAACTCCCTTGTACCACTTCCCCCCCCCTCCCCCAATCTCAACATTCCACACCAAATTAAATTGGCAGTTGCATTATTTACCCTACATTTATACCCATAAGTCACCATAAATTTATCCGTTGGAAAAGCGTCAGGCTCAGACTCCATTCCAGCCGAAATTTACGCCGTTAGTGGCCCTGTCATGTTTGCTAAACTAACAGAGCTCTTTCATGCAATGTGGAACCTGGAAGCGATACCACAAGACATTAAGGATGCTTCCATCATACATCTATAAAAGAGAGAATGAAATCGCTTAGCTTGCAACAACCATCGAGGCATATCCCTGCTCTCTATAGCAGGCACGATTCTGGCTAGGGTCCTGTTAAACAGACTGCAAGCCCATCTTGTGACAGGTCTCCTCCCAGAGAGCCAATGTGGCTTCCGACAGGGCAGAGGTACTGTTGACATGATATTCACTGCCAGACAACTACAGGAAAAGTGTCGCGAACAGAACATTGGTCTCTACACCACATTTGTCAATCTAACTAAGGCATTCGACACTGTAATTCACGAAGGCCTAAGGAAGATCATGGTCAAATTTGGACGTCCCGATAAATTTACCAACATGGTTCGCCAGTTCGATGATGGTATGACAGCCTGTATGCAAGATGACGACGCACACTCAAACCTCTTTCCAGTGACAGGGTTGCGTCCTGGCTCCGACGCTCTTCAGCATGGTGTTCTCTGCCATATTAAATGATACCTTCCGTAATAACAGTGCAGGAATTTGTTTTCGCTATGGAGCTGACGAAGGACTATTCAATCTTAGTAGATTGAAGGCCAAGACCAAAACTAAAACGGAAATTTTTCGCTACCTCTTGTTCGCCGACAATTGTGCACTAAATACTACCAGTCTGAAAGACATGCAGGACAGCATGGACCTCTTTTCTTTGGCCTGTGATGCGTTCGGTCTCACCATCAGCACCGTGAAGACTTTAGTAATGTATCAACCAGCGCCAGGTGTCCCCTACACAGACCAGTGATCACAGTAAAGGGACAAAAACTTAATACTGCCACTACGTTTATATATTTCGGCAGCACCGTATCTCAAACTGCAACAATTGATAAAGATGTTGTCCTGCGTAGTGATTGTGCCAATACAGCATTCGGGAACCTTCGTGCCAACGTCTGGATCTGGCGTGGTCTCAGTTTGACAACTAAGTTGGACGTGTACCGCGCAGTGGTTCTACCAACACTGCTTTATGCTGCGTCGTGCTGGACTGTCTATGCGAGACACGCTCGACAGCTTAACTCTTTTCACCTTCGGTGCCTACGAAACCTCATGGGAGTACATTGACAGGAGAATGTACCAGATACGGAAATCCTTCAGAAGTCCCGCATGCAAAGCATCCATACAATGCTGACTAGCTCACAACTCCGCTGGACTGGCCACATCGTCCGTATGCCAGACAAGCGACTTCCAAAGAGATTATTCTATAGGGAGCTGTGCGAAAGTAAACGTTCAAGTGGAGGGTAGAAAAAGCGCTTCAATGATCACCTAAAAGACTCTCTCAAGCACTGCATGCAGCATCGATCCTAGCTCCTGGAAGACTACAACACTTGATCGCTCAGCCTGGCACACCCAGATCACTGCTGGCATCACGAAATTTGAAAAAGAAAGAACACTGCGGGCAATCCACGAGCGCAAGAAGCGGAAAGACAAATCCGAAAATTCTCCTACACCGAATCTTAAGCACTCCTGCATGCATTGCAATAGAACGTTCCGTGCACGAATCGGAATAATCGGGCATCTACGAACTCAGAAACCAAATTAGATAATTACCCATTTTAATTCTTTTTTTTTTAAATCGCATTTATTCTTTTTCATAACATGTTAATCTTCGCTTGCGAAGGAGGAACACCATCTCACATTAACACACAGGTAATAGTTGGTTTTATTCAAGGTACATTACCACGTCAAGATATACAAAAATAGGTAGGTGTGTTACCAAAATAAAACATAAAACAACTTAACAACGAGATACAAGTACAGACGACGTTTCGACTATAAAGCCTTCATCAAGACAAACAAATGACCACAATAAAACAAATCTTACATGGAGACAAATAGGGTTATAATGAGGACAATAGCAGATAGGTAATGAGGGATGAAAAGATGTTGAAACATGACAGGTGAGATAAACGTATGGGGAGAAGTTAGTAGTAAGTAGGGAGGAGAAAGTAGACTGAAGAAAGTTAGATGAGCAAAGGAAAAGATATGGTAGCAAGTAAATTACATTAAAAATACTCACCTCAAAAGTGGCAACAGAAAATGAATGCTACAGACAAGCAATCATGATATAAGGGAAGAGCAAAATGAGATGGTAAAAGGGATCAGGTGGGAGAGAGAGAAAGGGGAGAGAGAAAGAGGCCAAAAAGGCAGGAATAGAAGAGAAAGAGCAAACAGCAGGAAAAGAATATGAGCAGATATGAGGTGATATATGAGAATTAAATAGTGCAATACCTTAACTGATACAGCGATTGGTCTAAGTTCCTTCCAAATGAATGAGCACACACATAATGGCAACAAAGTAAAAAATGGACAGTGAAAGCCAGATTTTTATCATATACTCTGTCATCTTTCTCTATGGCTATTTGGGTGTAGTCATGGTTCACAACCCCCCCCCTCCCTCTTAGTTGTACGACTTACGCCCCTGTACTCTCATCAGTTGGTATTCGCTGTGTCCCATTTTTTAACCCAGGCTATTGTCTTTTCCATTCTTCTCCCTTTCGCGGGTATGTTTGCTTTTCACTTCGGCGCCTCGGGTATCGTCTATTACTGTGGCATGTCTTTATTTTTCTAACCTGTACAAATACGTGCTATCATGACCCTTGATAAAAATATGGCTTTCACTGTCCATTTTTTACTTTGTTGCCATTATGTGTATGCTCATTCATTTGGAAGGAACTGAGACCAGTCGCTGCATCAGTTAAGTTATTGCACTATTTTATTCTCATATATCTCCATTATCTGCTCATATTCTCTTCTTGCTGTTTACTCTTTCTCTTCTGTTACTGCCTTTTTAGTCTCTTTCTCTCTCCCTTTTCTCTCTCTTCCACCTGATCCCTTTTACCATCTCATTTTGCTCTTCCCTTATATCATGATTGCTTGTCTGTAGCATTCATTTTCTGTTGCCACTTTTAAGGTGAGTATTTTTAATGTAATTTACTTGCTACCATATCTTTTCCTTTGCTCATCTCACTTTCTTTAGTCTACTTTCTCCTCCCTACTTACTACTAACTTCTCCCTATACGTTTTTCTCACCTGTCATGCTTCAACATCTTTTCTTCCATCATTACCAATCTGCTACTGTCCTCATTATAACCCTATTTGTCCCCATGTGAGATTTGTTTTATTGTGGTCATTTGTTTGTCTTGATGAAGGCTTTATAGTCGAAACGTCATCTGTCCCTGTATCTCGTTGTTAAGTTGTTTTATGTTTTATTTTGGTAACACACCTACCTATTTTTGTATATCGTGACATTTTGCCCAGTGTTACCCCAGCCACCTACTTCCTGTTTAGGGTTGTTACCCTACACTGGAAGATGTATCCCCCGTACATTAACACACAGGTAATAGTTGGTTTTATTCAAGGTACATTAAGATACAGGTAATAGTTGATTTTATACAAGGTACATTCATCACCATTAAGTGCCGTCTCCGCGACGAAGGTTAGCTGCAACAGACCTCCAGGATCCCATATCTTTTGTATTGATGGTGCACTCTGCTAGGCTGTATTCTGACCATCGTGTGATGCTACTCTCCCACTTGTATCTCTGCTTCCTACCTGCTTGCCTATCTTCGACTTTTCCCTCAAGTAAGGTCTTCAGCAACGTATTATGTCTTTTATTGTCCTAAATATTTTATGTTTCATCTTTAGTTCCTTTAATAATTCTCTTGGATAACATAAAAGATATATATATAAAATTCCAAAGCTCAGTAAGAACAACAAATGGAATGACTGAACCTTTTGAAACAAGATCTGGAGTAAGACAAGGATGAGTACTTTCACCCCTACTTTTCTACATATACATGGACAGAATAATAAAAGAAGCTCATATAAAAAAAGAGGAAAACATTGCAAATAAACCTGATGAAGAACTTAATGAAATCGATGAACTATTATTTTATGATGATCAAGTTTAATATACAAAGGTGAGGAAACTTTGCAAAAGCATATCAATGCATTGTTGTTAGCATGTCAGAAGTACAACATGAAAATTAATGTACAAAAAACAGAAGTTATGAAAATTAGCAAGTCTTCAACACCAATGAAAATAACAATATGTAACACCAAAGTGAAACAAGCCAAAGAATTAAAGTATCTAGGCAGCCATTTTTCCGAAGATAGAAGACTAGACAGAGAAATAGAAACAATGTGCCAGAAAGCAAACACAGTGACTTACCAACTTTCACCATTACTTCTTCATCCAAATATCAAGATGGAAATTAAAAAACAAATCATATCTACAATTTGTTTACCAACACTGTGCTACCAATGTCAAACATGGTCTTTAACAGCTTCGCAGCAAAGAAAAATCTTCACATGTGAAATGAAGTGTCTGAGGAAAGCTGCAATGGTTACCAAACTAGATAAAATAAGAAATGAAGAAACTAGGAAAAGAGATGGTATATCATGTATCGAACATATTGAGAGACAGCAAGTAAAATGGTTCGGTCACCTTATGAGAATGAAGCCAAACCAAATACCAATAAGAGCATATAATACAAGAATATCCGGGCGTAAAGCCAAAGGTAGACCAAGAAAACGGTGGATAGAAAACATTAAGATAACCTTGAACAAACATGGACTAAATGCAACCTCGGTGACACATCTGGCCTTGAAACGACAGCTTAAGACACCACCCCTACGCTTAACGGCAAGTGTGAAAGCGATCAACAATCATTCACCTGGGGATAGACAATAGATAATAATTATTTCTTCGTAAAATATATTGTTATAACCTCTTTGGTGTTTGTCTTCTTTCCATTATGTTATTCTATATATCCACATCTCAAAGGCATCGATTATGTCTTCTTATTGTTTGTTCATTGTCCATGTTTCTAATACATGGATTGTGTATTTCTTTTCTGCTCTTGCCGTATGTTATTATATATATTGGTGTTTCTTTCTGTTCTTCCCATCTTCATTACTTCGGGCTTTTCTATATTTATCTTCATGTTATTAGTATGATATGTTGGATGTAATATGTCTTTTTGTCTTTGTAGTTCCTCTTCTAGTGATTGGTCATCTGCAAATAGCAGTTCGTTTAGGTTATCCTTCATATGGTTTTTTTCGTTGTCTTTGCTACTTTGCAGATGTGATCTATACATGTTATTAACAATATGGGGGGATAGTACACATCCGTCTCACACCCTAGTGAATTTGAAAGTTGTCAGATGTACATGTGCTCGTTCTTACTGAACATTGACTATTGATGTATATGCTCTGACATAGGCTTATCGGATGTTGGGTTCTATCCACTCTTGGTCCACGAAGTCAGATATAAGTCTTGGTTATGTTCTATCGCTCTTTCTGAAAGTTATTTGAGGATGAAAGTTGCATCTGTACAGCTTTTATTTTTCCGAAAGCTCATTTGTGTGTTGTTGATCTGTGGTTCTATATATGCGCGTATCCTTCTCTCTAGTATATTGCTAAAGATTTTCCCTATGTGGCTTACGAGTGATATGCCTCTGTACTTAGTGCAGTCCCTCTTACTGCCTATTTTCTTCCATATGGAAAAAATCACGGCTGTATTCCCCTCCTGTGGATGTCTTATGTGTCTTCCACATCACACTGAACAGTCTGTGTATCCACTTTATACCTGTGGCTGTTAGTATTTTTATTAGTTCTATAGGTATGCCGTCTATTACTGGTGCTTTGTTATTTGCTGCAAGTTTAACCGAGTCTTCAATATCGGATTTCAGGATGTATGTTTCTAGGTCTTCTTCTATTGTATTTTTTGTTGTAATCAATTCTCCTTCCTTTAAGTTTAGCAGTTGATTGAAGTAATTTTTCCATCTTTCCATAATTTCTTAGGGCCTAATTAGTATGTTGCCGTGTTCAAAGAACTGTGTAGAGCCTTGATAGCCTACGTCAGCCGTCATGGCACCTGATGATGATGATGATGGTGAGTCGCTCTTTTTACTCTTATTGATGCAGTTTGTTCACAATATATATATTTCTAATCAGTCTATTGTCTTTAAAAAATGTCTTTAAGGTATTTAACTAATTTTGCATGTTGGACTCTGTCAAAGGCTTCGCTGTAGTCTATGAAACAAATATAGATACTTTTTGGGGGGGATTTCCATAATATTAATCTATCAATAGTCAGATTCTAAGCATAGTTTCCTTGGCACCTTGCTTTTCCTAAAACAGAATTCTTTTTCATCGACTTCAATGTCTATCTTGTTTTTACTTCTTTCATGTATTATCTTGAGTAGTGTTTTGCTCATGTGGCTCATTGAACGTATTGCTCTGTATTCTGTACATTCACAGCACTGTGCTTCTTATGTAGTGGTATGAATATTAATGATTTTAGATATTTAGATATGTGGCCTGTTTCATAAATGTCACTGAAAAGTTATGTGATAGTTTCCACACCACATTCATCTATAGCTTTTATTATGTCTGCTGTTATGCTGTCGGAGCAGGCAGCATTTCAACATGTTGTTGTTTTTATTTTGTTGTATGTTGTTTTTACTTATATGTCTGGATTTGCGAGCCAATATAAGTATTTAGATAAAGTTAGTCATTTAGTCAAGTTGCCCGTATAGACATATGAGATCGAAGTACAAAGCCAGAGGAAGGCCACGGAAAAGATGGATAGAAAACGCCAGGGACATTCTGAACAGACACGGTCTTAGCACATCCGAGGCCACACATCTAGCTTTAGATCACAAGCTCGAGTTCCAATCACCCCTACGCTTAACGGCAAGAGTAGATCACCAACCATCTGGGGAAAGACAGTAGACAATAATTGTTTTTATTGCGTTTTCTACTTCTGATCTCAGTATTGCTGGTCCACCATTGTTGTGTATTGTAGGTTTTGTGTTACGTTGGTCATCAATCAGTTCTGTCACATAATCTGCATATTTGTCAGTACTGCTGTTTTATAAAATATATTTTTTGCACTCTTATAATTAATACAGCTACCTCCATTTATATGATTTTCTTATTTGTAATTTGTCTTCCCTCCTTATGCATTTCTTTTGTCTTCTGTTGTAGTGACATCTCCTCTATTCCTCTTATTATATTTTATTTCTAGCCTTTATGTTTTCGATGTTTTGAACATGTTATGTATCTCTTTATCTATAAGATAATATTTTGAGAAATTTTGAGTGTTCTTTCTTTCTGACATTTTATCTAATATTTCATCTGTCATCCATGTTTCTTTGTTTTTGCCATTTACTTATTGGTAAATTTTCATTTGATGTTTAAATACTTTTCCGTAAGCAGTCCTATTTATTGTCTATTTTCACTTCTAGATTCTATTAGACAAAAGACATGTCCATCTCTGTAACAACACAGGACTAAAATATTAAAACTACCTTAATCTATGTAACAACACAGGACTAAAATATTAAAACTACCTTAATCTATGTAACAACACAGGACTAAAATATTAAAACTACCTTCATCTCTGTAACATCACATGACTAAAATATTAAAACTACCTTCACCTCTGTAAGATCACAGGACTAAAATATTAAAACTACCTTCACCTCTGTAAAATCACAGGACTAAAATATTAAAACTACCTTCATCTGTGTAACATCACATGACTAAAATATTAAAACTACCTTCACCTCTGTAAGATCACAGGACTAAAATATTAAAACTACCTTCACCTCTGTAACATCACAGGACTAAAATATTAAAACTACCTTCATCTCTGTAACATCACATGACTAAAATATTAAAACTCTCTTCACCTCTGTAAAATCACAGGACTAAAATATTAAAACTACCTTCACCTCTGTAACATCACAGGTCTAAAATATTAAAACTACCTTCATCTCTGTAACATCACATGACTAAAATATTAAAACTCTCTTCACCTCTGTAAAATCACAGGACTAAAATATTAAAACTACCTTCATCTCTGTAACATCACATGACTAAAATATTAAAACTACCTTCACCTCTGTAACATCACAGGGTTAAAATATTAAAACTACCTACATCTCTGTAACATCACGGGACTAAATCTTGAAGTGTTAGAGGTGAAATATCAACAGTAGAATGAAAAGCACGTATTTGAAATACAAATTACATATAATAACTGGGGTACTACCACTAGTAGTAGTTCCAACAGATGAGGTACTACTACTATCAATTGTTCCGACGGATGAGGTACTACCACTACCAATTGTTCCGGTGTATGAGGTACTACCACTACCAATTGTTCCGGTGTATGAGGTACTACCACTACGAGTATTTTCGGCGGATGATGTAGTGCTGAGCTGTGGCTGACAATAACTGCCTAAAACTTGAGCAACTGAAATATTACTGCCACAAAAACCTGTAGCTCGAACTCGAAGATTACGAGTATTTATGTACCAGGAGACGAGCTGAGATTCAGTGGGACAAGGACATGACTGAACTTCAATGTACAGATACTCAAGACTGAATAAGGATGCTAAAGCTAAAGGCAGGCGTGAGAGAAGATTGTCACTGATAAACAAAGTTATGAGTGCTTCGAGAGATATAAAAGCAGAATTTGAAATTGTAGTGATTGTATTATTCTGTAAGTAGAGAGACTTCAAGAGAGATAGATTTCTGAAACTGAAATCTGTGATGTCCGTTATTTTGTTAGCAGATAGGTCTAGAGCGGTCAGACTTAGGGGAAACACGTCCGATGTAATTGTTGTAATCTGGTTATTTGATAAATCTAAATAAGTAAGTGATGATAAATTAGTTATGAATGCCGGCACAGAAGAAAGTTTATTACTAAAAAGATCTAAAGTGGTCAGGGTCTGGGAAACATGGACGTCAACCGTGTCTGAAATGAAATTGTTGGCTAATTTCAATGTAATCAAATTTGTCAAGTTTGAAAAGTTCGGAATCACATTCAAACCCATTGATTCAATTTCCAAAATAGTGAGCGTGGTCGCGCAAGGAAACAAGTTCAATTCTTCAATTCCCGGTCTGCCATTCACATTTATTATGTTGTTGTTACTGAGGCGTAAATATGTTACATTTCTCAATATTCTTAGTGCTGTAGGTACTGCAGTCAGTTCAGTATTTGCAAGAGATACATCTTCTAGTGTGTCCTTCACAGAACTGAAAGCATCATTAGGAATAGATTTGAATGGGTTGCTGGAAAAATCTATTTTGGTCAGCAAGCGAAATGAAGAAAACCAACCAGGCCAAGCAGACAATTGCACGTTCACTAACGAAAGAGAACTAAACATGATCGATGTATTTTCCATTGGGGAAACGTCCCAATCCCTATAACGCATGTCGGCAATTGTTAAACTTCTTAGATTAGGTAACTTAAACAAGGCAGTTGGTAGTTGCGAGAAATTTGCTTCAGATATGATAACTTCCTGTAATGTTGTGGCGGAGTTGTTAAATGCATCTTCAGAAATAAAATTCAGTGGGTTCTTTGAAATCTCAATCTTGATTATTCCAGTAGGTATATTCTCCTTGTTAATGACGTCCAAGCGTCCTTCCTGGGGACACATAAACAAGACAAAGATCAAATATTTTGTTTTGAACTCACATGTGGGTATCACATACGAAAACTTAGAGCACTGATCACTTGATTAAGGGATATACTCTAAAATATAAAAGTGAGATGAAATTGAGGAATATAGGTTATCCAAGAATAGACTCACAAAATAGGGCAACGAAGATCGTAACTAGAAAGTGACGTGAAAAGGGGTAAGACGACCCAGCTTCTTATGGATTGGACGTCGCATTTTCCAGTAGAAGGATAGCTACATACCTTGTAGGAACGTAATCTGAACTTCATAGAGCACCCGTGTGTTGCCGGGGCCCGAAAGGGGAGCAAAGAATAGCAACACTGTTTACCTTCCATGCATGTCGTAAGAGGCGACTAAGGAGGTTATGGGACGGAGTTGGCTGTCCCATCCCATATAGTGTCAGTGACCCAAAGCCACGCTGAAGTCGAATTTGTCAGGCCTAAAGGCGCAGATATCGCAGCAATGCTGTAAACCATGACACAACGCATTCCGTTCTCCGGACTACATCTTGCTAATGTGCAGGAGTTTGAGAACGTACGCAGAAGAAGAAGAACTTCATAGATAAGTATTTCAATGTCCATTTATATATCATTATTACTAAATGTAAAAGAATTCAAATGTCCGTTATAGATGATAATTAATTAGTTAGAAAGTTTTTCTTGAATTTTGAAATGGGAAAAAATGTGTAATATTTTCGGTGGTAATGATTTAAGAAAAACGATTATCCATTTAAAGGAGAAGATAGATTGTGAGTCTACATTTATATGCAGTTTATTCTTATAAGTTAGTTGATAGTTATGAAATAATTGATGTTGTTGATGATAATATGATGAAGATAATGACGATGATGAGGAGATATTTATATGATAAGGATGATGGGTATTAAGATTCGGATATGGAAGTTGATGGATAGAGAAAGATAAAATATTGGAGCACATAAAATAAAAAACGATAATTAAAAAGTGCGGAATACGTAAACACTAGCACAGTTACAATGATTTGTCTTGTCACGATCAAATTTATACAAGAAAAAATCTATATTTGTTTTGTCACGATCAAATTTATACAAGAAAAAAATCTATATTTGTCATGTCACGATCAAAGTTATACAAGAAAAAATCTATATTTGTCTTGTCACGATTAAAGTTATACAAGAAAAAATATATATTTGTCTTGTCACGATCAACGTTATACAAGAAAAAATGTATATTTGTCTTGTCACGATCAAAGTTATACAAGAAAAAATCTATATTTGTCTTGTCACGATTAAAGTTATACAAGAAAAAATATATATTTGTCTTGTCACGATCAACGTTATACAAGAAAAAATCTATATTTGTCTTGTCACGATCAAAGTTATACAAGAAAAATATATGTGTATTTTGTTAAATTGTATATGGACAGAGATATTTTGATCTATACTAGAGAAGAATTGTCAAAATGGATATAACGTTTTCGAGACAATTTTCATCAGTACAGCTTTGAAATGATTCAATGAAAGGAAATACACAGACTTCGTTGTTTACAACCGTCACGATGAACATATAACATATAAGAACAAGTGCACTACCACTAATAGTAGTTTCAGCAGATGAGGAACTATCACTTCACAATAAGACAAATAACGGAGAGAGCCACAGAAAACAACAACAAAAATACATGGCATTCGTTGACCAGGAAAAGGCCTTAGCAGAGTGTATAGACAACAAAGATGTAAAACACTATCAAACATATGGAGGAGTAGAACAACTTAATATATGCACGGGTATTGATACAGAACGAATACAGGAATTGTCCAATAAATTTCACATTCACTCATGTATTCAACAATAGTGTGTCCTATCCCCCTACTTTTTATAACATACATCGACCACAAATGTAAACTAACAAGTATCAACGAAGAAGATAACATGAACGACAAAATGAACGAATTTCCCTTTGCGAACTACACTTATAGAAAGAAATAGTAATGGTGACATTAGAAGAACAATTGCAATAACATATGAATAGACTACACACAACATGACAAACATTCAACATGAAGATTAATATCAAAAGGACGAAGTAATAGCAATAGCACAGAAAGAAAGAAATATCACTATCTGCAGCAATAATCAACGCTTTAAACAGTTAAAGGAGTGCACGGACTTAGAGGCATTATATCGAGTGATGGGAAATGAGTACAGAGATACAAACAGAAGCAACGAAGGATATCAATACTGGGACAGATGACAAGTATCTTTAAGAACAAATATGCCAACAAAAACACTAAGTTGCATTATAATAGACTAATATTATCCCATCACTGTGTTACAATTCCCAAACCTGGACAACGACAGCACACGACAAACGAAAACTAGTAAGAGCAGAAATGGCATGCCTGCGAAGCATAGTTGGAGTGTCATTAAGTGATAGAATTAGAAATGTTAACATCAGACAAATAACCAAAATAGTATCAGTATTAGAATATATCAAGAGACAATAGATTAAGTATTTTTCACACACATCCATACTACCATCAGATAGCATGCCACAAATAGCCATGACACATTACATAGACATCACGGGTATACAGACAGAGCAAGACCATGTAAAAGATGGACCACAGAAGTCAAAGTGGCTATGGGAACAAGCCTACAAACAGCACACATGGAGGCCAACTTCAAAGAACTCTTCTACTCCATACGTCGCAGGATACAAAAGGGGCACAGAATATAGATAGATCGATAGACGATGAGTATTGCTGAGGGTGCGGTTGACGTTATAACAGTTTAAAATGTTCATGTGAACTCTATAATCCTTAGCAATCTGGTCCCTATCGAGAAAAACCATGGCAACCAATTGCTCTTGTGATAGCATTGTATTGTATGATCAGTGACGTATATGTTACAATTAAAATAGGGACAATATGTGGCAATATACATTCTGATTGGTAGACGTAAATTTATACGAATGTCCAATACATACCAGAATTTTAATAGTATCAACGGTGATATTGACTTCTGTACGTACAACTGGCATTGCAGACAATCCTTCACACTCAACTGTACTGCCTGGGCATTTACAACCCTTGGAAAAAAAGTATTAGTGAAGTCAAAGGTAATTTCAAATATTCTTCATTCACAATGCACATGGTTTATAAAAATTCGATATTATTTCTGTGATACAGCCTAATGAAGTACTATAGTGCGTTCATAAATAAATGTCCACTGATATAAACATTTTTCTCTGTAATTACTGAACGTATAGACTTCATATTTTGCATGAGTGCATCATTTCATATCCACGTCACAGATTTATGATTATTTATTATCTATATTGAGCGGTTTTATCGCAGCAGTCGCTATGAATGCAGTTTTTTAGGTTGCATTTTTCTTCAATTGCGAGGACAAATATTGGACTATTCTACGGTATTAATTATAATATTATTTCCCAATGAGTCTTATTTGTTTATTGTTGTTTTTTCCCATCCAATTATGTATTGGCTCTTATGCAAACCATGAATTTGCAAACCAATGAAACGCACGATTTGATACGAAGCCGTCATCATAGATTGCATAGTATTTTCGTGAAATTTATGATGCGTACCATGTCGTGTTATGATATTGTTTTCATAAGACAAGTGGCTTATGAAAGCCACATCGTGCATGATTTGGCACAATTGTAGAACGTAAATTGAAATTTTAATTTGTGCAAATTTAACTACGTTTTTTTTATAGAGATTTCATAGTTGAATGCCTGATAATAATAGTAAATTGTCATTTCTATCATAGGTGAATCTGAAATACAACGTGTTCATATTGTGATATTATCAACATATCGTGTTTTTGTAAATAATTACAGTGTATCATAGTTTTATATAAAAACTTTTATATAATTGTATTATTGTTTACAATCTCGTCAATTTAAAATTAACGTAAACATACATTGTACTTACCATAATCATCATATTCGTCCTAATTTGAACATTCTAAGTACGAGTAGTAGTGTTAGCAAATCTTCTATGAAAACATTTTCTGAATTCAGTCTACAATGCGAAGAAAATTAAGTGTCCATCATTTAATATTATCAGTCTATGCCACTTTGTTTTTCACCTCCTATCCTAAGACCTTTTACGAGTAGTTTGCTCTGCATGAATGTTTTAGAGAGAATTTCCTTTCTCTGCGCAGTATTAAATCACAACAGGTAACTTCGATTGTCAGTATGGTCTTGTCCAGCAAGACTAGGCTATATATTATGTATTAATATCACATATGTCTTTACATTGACATATATGTCACATCTGGTGTGCTGTTTTCATATGTTTACTATTATTTTGATATTATCAAAATCCAATTTCTTCTAGATTTTTCCCCTTGTCCTTGTGTAGAATTCTTCATATTGTTCTACTCATAATCCGATGAATCGTAAAGATCAATAATTATAGTTGGTTGAATGAAGCACAAAGAATCTTTCTTGCAATATTCTTCTTCCACTTTCAATATATGGTCCTCACATTTTATCCAGAATTATGTGTCAATGGCGGGGTGCATAGTATATGCAATTTTTAAAAAATCATTTCTTCTTCTTCTTCTGCGTTCGTTCTCAAACTCCTGCAGATTAGCAGGATTTAGTCCAGAGACCGGAATGCGTTGTGTCATGGTTTACAGCATTGCTGCGATATCGCCTCTTTCGGCCTGACACATCCGACTTCAGCATGGCTTTGGGTAACTGACCTTATATGGGATGGGACAGACAACTTCATCCCATAACCTCCTTAGACGCCTTTTACCACATGCGTGGAAGGTAAACAGTGTTGCTATTCTTTGCTCCCCTTTCGGGTCCCGGCAACACACGGGTGTTTTAATCATTTAGTTTGAAGGTTTTATTTTCCTTTGTCACTGCTCCCTTAAACTTAGCCCAAACAAATTCTATTGGATTTAAATGTGAATGGTACGGTGATAATCGTATACATCTATATCTATGCTCCTCTATAATTTTATCAATGTGGAACGTCTTCGCTCTGTGTGGATTCTTTACCAACATCAGCAACTCAGGTTTCAAGTGTATTTCAGTAAATGGAATATGTTCTTTTCTAAGATATATTTTAGTCTCTTCCTTAGTAGGTGAGGTTGAAGAGTTCCTATCTTCACATGTTACAACATTATGGTAGGAAGCGTTATTCATAACCAGACAGGATGGTCTATCTAATGAGGATAATACAGTCGTCTCTCCACTCTCTAAATATATGACTATTTATTTCAGCATGGTAGTCTCGATTATGGGTAGATTTGAAAATGAAAAAGAGTTCACCATTCTTCAAATAAATTTTCTCTGCTATCTGCATGTGCCATTATTAATTTTTGACCTTTGCTTCTTGGTACATATCTCTTAATAGTTCCATCTACAGATTGCCACATGTATATTTCCGTAATGTAAACCCGACATCACTTACGGATTTCCAAATATTTTGATTTTAATGTCGTTGTTCTTTTCTAGATAAGTTTTCAATGTCTTTAATGTCAATTCTTCTTTGCAATCCAAAAGTATATGAATTTCTCTCTTAATCATTTCTTCATCGGAAGTATCTGCATTTTTCTTCCTCTCGTTTCCTTTGTTGTATTTTTTTTTAAATTATTGTTATCTTCTATAGTTATCAATTAATGTTGCATAAATGTAAATATTAATTTATGTTCTAAGCGTGCGCTATTTGAAACATGAAATGTCTTTTGTAAGCAACTGTCCTTATCAAAAACAAAACAAAACATGGCACAATGCGCACTGAAGAAATTTCCCGGCATTTCAATGAAACCGTCTTCTTATTTCACCATGCTAAACATTTGCGAGTACTGTCACTCTTTGCCCAAAAGCAAATGAATAATTGGAGAGCAAAAAACAACAATAAACAAATAAGACGAATTTCTCCTCATTGACAAAATATATGTTAATATGTACCGTAAAACCGTCCACTTTTATGACTATCAACAGAAAAATATTTCTACCTTAAAAACTACTTTCATAGCGACTGATGCGATAAATCCGTTCAATCTAGATAATAATTAATCATAAATATGTAACGTGGTTATGAATTAATGCACCCATGCGAAATATGAAGCCTATACGCTCAGAAATTACGGAGAAAATAGACAATATCGGTGCTCACCTATTTACGAACGCACTATAATTCATAAAGCATCACACATTAAACAATACTGTTCACGCTTTTTTCACATTTCTTTCATTTACCATGCACATAGATGATTGGTAAGACATCTATGTGCATTTTTAAAATAATTAAATGCATTTGTGTTTCTATTTCCCGTTTTTATTCGTTTCTTGAACAATGGTCATGTTTAACCGCAACTAAAAATTAGTCCTTGTTATTTCTTTACTGTTATTTATTGTTTACATTAATTTGTTATTTGACAGACAGAATATCCAGTAGCAGTACTACATTTATATAGGGAGTCTATTATTTAAAACAAAACTGAACATCATCCTGTTGATAAACTAGTAGGACTATTGTCCTGCTACAAGAGAGAACCAGCAGAGTTTGAGAATGAACGCTGAAGAAGAAGAAAACGAATCTGTTATTTCAAATAAATTATATCCCGCCAAAGACGGACCATTGGCGCAAATAAAACTGCAACACAGCGTATTTCCATTTCCTGGACTACATCCTACTGGAAATCTAGGTGGACCATTGTCCTGCTACAATAGATATCCAGTGGGAGTTTGAGAATGAACGCTGAAGAAGAAGAAGATATCAATTATATCAAATAGTCTACTTCAATTTTTCCAATTTATTTTTTCCATTTGTTATCCAATCTGACAACACAGAAAAACAACAGTACTTACAATTTTACCATTTACGAGGTCTTGACTGTAAGGACAGATCGCCCCCATGGATATTGAAAAGCATGCAATATAGAGAACCAAAAGAACATCCAGTTTTCGTGCAGCTATCATCTTCGTGTTTTCTGAGTTTAAGTGCACGAATCACCATCTTGAGAGTAGATACATGTACAATGTTTGCAAACAATTTAACACATTGCAATAATTAATAAACTTTGCACAAGTTCATCTCTCGTACTTTGAATTTTTAATGGTATATACCTTTAACTAACTGCATATAGTAAAATAGCACTAATATGTATCTCATAATCGATATTTATAAGCGGGTAAATTAGTAACTCTATGCGTTGTGATTGGTAGCATATCATATTCAGGACATATCTATTTGTTGGTTGTGGTGATTTTCTAAGCAATATAAGTTCAGTAGTTTGCCATTACTTTCTGAACGGTCCGGATGCACAATTGCATGTGGATGGGATCAAACTCAGTACTCAGTGGTCTCTACCACTTCGCCACAGAGCCGGAAAGTTTATGACAAAGCAACCTTCATTTCCACAGCCACATAACAGGGAAACAAACAGTAATGAAACATCTTTGTAGTTACAAGCTGACATTAACAATATGCTTCTTGAGTTATTTAATTGGAGCACATTTACTGAATTTGATTGCATCTTTAAAAATTAATTCTACAAAATAAATAGTAGGTATAATAACATTTCTTGAACATATCGGAAGCCTGCAAGTGCAATGGCTCGGTCACCTAATGGGAGGAAACTCAACCCAGATACCAATAACAACTTCTATTAACATACAGCTTCTAGATTATATTCCTGGCAATCCATATATCTACAAATCAATCTACGCAGTTACAGATGACAATAGAGTTGTCAACTATCCCACGGCATTTTTACATTCATTGGATGTTCCAAGATTTCCACCTCACGAGTTACACTTGAATATTTCAGCACTTATAACATTGCTACTGAATTTAAATCCACTCAAGCTTTGCAATGGTCTATTTAACTGTTTTCAAATTTATTATCTAATGTCAGACAAATCCTATAAATTGGGGTGGCTGCATTAAAGATACAAACAGGAAAATGTATATTTGATAAAACAGAAGCACTTGCCAGATGGGCAAATTATGTGGCAGAACTGTTAGATGAACAACGGAACAAAAAACCTACAATAGACAACAATGATGTACCAGAAATATCGAAAGCAGAAGTACAAAACACAATAAATTGTGAAATGCAGGCTCGATCAACATAACAGCAAACATAATAAAAACTCTAAATGAATTTGAAGTTTAAACTCACAGAATTTTATAGCTCATTAGTTATGGGGCCTGTTTCATATATATATATATACATATATATATATATATATATATATGAAACAGGCCACATAACTAAAGACCAGACATCATCAATATTCATATCACTACCTAAGAATCCCAGGACTGTGAACTGCACATAATACAGAACAATAGGGTCAGTGAGTTACATAACTAAAATACTACTCAAATAATACATGAATGAATAATACATAAAATACAACTCAAATAATACATAACTAAAATACTACTCAAATAATAAATAACTAAAATACTACTCAAATAATACATGAATGAATTAAAAACAAGTAGACACTGAGATCGATGAACAGCAATTCGATTTTAGGAAAAACAAAGGAAGCAGAGAATTTATACTTAGTATATCCGATTACTCTAGCTATCTATCTATTCCTTGAAACCATTTCTTGCCTTTTGACGTCAGGGGTAGAAGAGTTTTCTGGAGATGATCCTCTTGTGTGCTGTGTATATTGTGGAGTTTGTCGCCTCTTTTATTTCGGCAGTCCATCGTTTTCGTGGTCGGCCTCTAGGTCTGCCTTCACTGTATCTGTGTAGCATAGCTTGCTGTGGTATGGTGTCTGGTGGTAGTCTGCTGATGTGTGTAAACCATTTGATTTGTTGTCTCTTAACAATATATTCCAAGATTCGTGTGGTACTGGTTCTTTGTCTAATGTCCTCATTTCTCACTGTCTCTTAGCGATATTCCTAGGATTCTGCGT